>KZ808949.1:112769-127104 GCA_000696205.2 Oncopeltus fasciatus
TAAAATATTACAATATCGACGAATTATGTACAATATATATCCAATAAGTTATACTTCTTGTATATAACACAAATTGAATAAAGAACAAAGTTTACAGGTCATATATTCTGCACTGATTGTAGGAAAAAAACTTCAGGAGGCTCCTAAAGTTCCAAAAATTTTGGATTGTAATCTTTCATTAGAATATACAACTGCAAACTAATAAGGACATATTTAATGAAATCCAAAATTTGTATTTGGTAGGCAAGCCCAGTCATTGAAAACGGAGCATGACTAAGTAACAGGTGTGCTAAGTCTCGAAAAGGCACTAAAGTAAGGTATGGATAGAGAATTTTTTTGTTTATAGTGTTAGCCTCCCTCCCCTTCTACCACTTATGGTCGTGGAGGGAGGAATATCTATTAAATTCTTCAAAACTAATGTCCTGGTACCTACGTGAATAGTTCGATTTTCTTGAGAAATATCATTATAAATGTCACGTATCTAAAAGGAAGCAGATTAATATTTTTTTTCTCGACTTATTACATTTTGTTAACATAATAACATTTTTTAATTTGATAACAATGACAAGAGAAGTGAAGGTGACCAGTGATACCTCTCTCAAATTGAGCTTAATAGTAGAGACTTAGTTGGGATTCGGTCAAGATTGATAAAAATTACAGTTTTTTTAAAAATCAACCTACTGATAATTTCTACGGTTAAAAAGTCTCCATTTGCTTTTAGGAAACAGCTAAGAATCTTCAGTTTTTAGTAGAACGATCCAGTGTCGTTAAAAAAATTCTTTACATAGATAATTTGGAGTAAATACCAGACGAAGAATTTTACGACAGTTAACAATATTTACTATTTTGGTGAGTGTGTGTGTGTTAGCCTTTCTTTGAACCACTTAGGGTCATGGAGGGAGAGAGTATCTACTGGTTACCACTCCATTCTAAACTTCCATGACTCAGGACAAGCTTTCATTTATAAATAAAAGATTGCCCTGGGCAGGATTTGGACCCGCAGCGTCAGGATTGCGAAATACGAANTTGTATATAACACACATTGAATAAACAACATATCATATATTCTACACTGATTGTAAGAAAAACTTCAGGAGTAAAGTCCCATTGCAATCTTTCATCAGAATATACAAATGCAAACTAATAAGGATATATTTAACGAAATCCAAAATTTGTATATGCTAGGCAAGTCCCGTCATTGAAAACGGTGCATGACAAAGTAACAGGTGTGCTAAGTCACGAAAAGGCACTGAAGTAAGGTATAGATAGAGAAATTTTTTTGTTTATAATGTTAGCCTCCCTTCTACCACTTACGGTCGTGGAGGGAGGAATATCAATTAATTTCTTCAAAACTAATGTCCGGGTACCTATGTGAATAATTCGATTTTCTTGAGAAATATCATTATAAATATCACATTTCTAAAAAGCAACAGCTTAATAGTTTTTTTTCGAATTATATACATTATGTTAACATAATGTTTTGTAATTTGATTACAATGACTATGAAAAAGTTACAATGGCAAGAGGAGAGAAGGTGACCAGTGATACCTCTCTCAAATTGAGCCTAATAGTAGACTTAGTTGGGGTTCGGCCAAGGTTGGTCCAAAAAAAGAACTGTATTCTAATTCTTAAAAAAATTTTATACTAATAATCTCTACGGTTAAAAACTCTCCATTTTCTTTTAGGTAATAGCTAAGAGTCTTCAGTTTTAAGTATAACGATCTAGTGTCGTCAAAAAAATTATTTACATAGGGCTACAATATTTATTTGGAGTAAATGCCTGAGGAAGAATTTTATTTACGACAGTAAAAGTGATTTATTGTTTTGGTGTGTGTGTTAGCCTTCCTTTGAACCACATAGAGTCATGGAGGTAGAGTATCTACATGTTGCCACTCCATTCTAAACATCCATGGCTCAGGACAAGATTTCATTTATAAATAAAAGATTGCCCTGGGCAGGATTTGGACCCGCAGCGTCAGGATTGCGAAATACGAAGTATGGATCCCCAGAACTTTGGGCAAAGCTTGTATTTTCGCAACATTAACTACTCGGGAAAGGGACATCGAATGTGGAGTCAGTAAAGCTAAAAAGCGGCCTTTTGTTCCGGGGTAGAGATGAGCCAGGTCATTCGCGTTTATTCGGAATTATGATAAATAGATAAGAGTCAGCAAACATTTGTCCTGGAGAGTGCAAGGTTATGTACACCTGTGCGGGTTACAGCCTGTCATTCCAAGCCATAAATGGTTACTGAAGTGGGGTAATTGAAGAACTTGAGTACGTCAATAAAAGGGGTAGAGTGGGGTGTCAAGTACACCGCAAACAATAACGTAACTGTTGGCTGATGTTTGTAATCCAACCAGAGCTGTAGGCATAAGTGCAGGTTCGAGTCTCGTATGTACCGGCCGGAACTGGAAATGCCACCATAAAGTAAGACAATGATACATGGATACATAAATAGAGTCCTTGCTTAAATAAATGTAAGGTGCTTGGAATCACATCCTATCCTCTGGTGGATAAGTGTAGGTATGGAAGAAATTCGTTCTCAATATTGAAGGTTACGAATTGAACAGAAATATGTTAAACTAGTACAAAATTGACATTTATGAGTGCTAATTCTAATAGCCTAGTAATAAGAGAGGTTGAAGATGGTTTTTAAGTTAAACTTTATTTATTACTTATGACAGAGACAATCTGAATTCTGTTTTGATTTTCATTAAGCACAGCCTGCTGTATCAAATATTCTTTTTGGCTTTATTTATTTTAACAAGTTTTTAAATTAACCGATTACTAATATAACTAATAAATATAATATATGTAATAATTAATTAACCGATAACTATGACCCGATAAGAATTGGTTTCAGATATTTGTTTAAGAGCCTTAAAGTGTAGATTAAATTGGTCAAAAATTGTACTCATTAAAGATCAATTTTACCACTAAAAGTATAAAGCTTTACTATTCCTAGGCAGTGAGAATTGGGGTATATGGAGAAAGACAACTTCTAATGATTAATAAGTTTTAATTGATAAATGTAATAGATATTTTTATTTCTAAATCATTATTATATAGTTGAAAGAAGAATAAAATTATTTCGGGGACATTACGAGAATTCAGGAATTTCTGTTTTAGGTAGAAAAAAAAACATTATTTGAATTGAGTACACTTTTTTTTTTCTTTTTGGGTGTTAGCCACCCTTTCAACTACTTATAGTTATATAGGGACGAGCTATCTAAAGGTCGCCACCCATTTTAAACACCCATGGCTCAGGAAAAGCTTTCACTTATAAATAAAAGATTTTCCTGGGCGGGATTTAGAACCCGCAGCGCCAGGATTACGAGACCTCAACGGATTCCCTGAGGCTCCGAACCGAAAACTTTGTAGTATAATAAATGAAAGAATTATTTTGCATCAACTGGCTGTTTATGTTTAAAATAAACATTATTAATTTTTGGGTATACTTCTTCGAGAAAAGGATCCCAATATCCTCATCAGAGTTCATTCATCCTGATTCAAGTGTCCACATCTAACAAAGGCTGAATCCTCGAACATCAATGGGCTGAGCTTTTTTTTTTTTAATTAATAAATATTTACTTATTGAATTCTGTTATTTAACATTAGAATGTTATTAGAATATATATATGTTGATGACTTAGAGATATATACAAAAGGGGAAAAAAAAATTCTAAATAACAATAAAATAAATAAGTGTTCATCACTGTGCAGGGAGAATGGGCCCATCGACCCTACTCCTAACTCAGCTATTAATATACATTTATTGTGCGAAATGTGTAAAACCTATTAGCCAACAATAAGTGATAATAAAAGGGGTTTTTTTGACTGTAGATATTATTATTAGATGATTTTAGTTAGGGTTCGGTCAAGGGAGATCCAAAAAAAAAATACAAATTTAAAAAATGTATTTTTTTATTATTATCTGCCAACGATACGTTACTTCCATCTTCAGCCATCTTCAGGGCTATCATGAAGACGAGAGAGGACGTAAGATGGCTTACAATATAAGCCGAAACGTTGGCAGATAATCCTTTTTAAAAAAAATACATATTTTATATTTGTATTTTTTGGGATTTACCTTGACCGAACCCCAACTTAAATCATGTAGTAATAAGTGATAATATTTCTCCAGTACCAAAAGAAAAATAATGCATTATATTAGAAATACTTGTGAATATTTTCTAAATTCATTTTCAGGCAGGATTAGAATATTGTTATTATTCAGACAAATTTTCTACCCCCGCTATATGTTTGGGAATCCACTGAAACATATTTTTCTAATATAACCAAAACACATATTTAATTATCAAAAATTTAAAAAAATGGATTTTTTAATTTTCTGATGTTTATGATCTACAATATTTTATGATAAACGCTTATTATTGAAGATATTTACAAAATTAGCTAGGATGTCTGAAAACTTTTCTCACAGTTGTTTTCTGTCAGTCTAATGCTAAAGAGTGTGTCTAAATTATTCTAATAATATTCATCTCTAGCTGATGAGATAATATTCATCATTAACTCTTATCTATGTCCCTTTTTAATGAAAAATAATCAGCTATGAATTAATTGTCATTGTAGTAATTGTCACAATGACTTAAAATTTATTGATGCGCAATACAATTTATACAAAGGGGAGAGGAGCATACAAGAAAAATAAATATTTGACCAGCCATCAATTTGATTAGTTGATATATAAATTCGATATTTCTAGTTTTTAAAATGGTGTGGCACTGTTTAATTTCAATTAAATAATTGTACAGCAAGAGACTCTTCAAAGGAATTCATAAACAGACAATTTTCGTCTCCGCTTATGATCAATTATGGTATAGAAATCGTAATTTAATTTCATATCATATTTGTTTATGGATAGAAGATAAACTACAATGTGGCAGTGCATCTACAGTTGAAGTGCCGTGGAATAAAAGTTTTAAAAAAAAATCTGGCAAGGCACTTCATGATACGATCATTAGCACTGAAGTTGGCTTGCGTAGCAATCCAAAACGTCGAAATTCTTGTAAAGATATTCATTCAAAATTTTTTTCTAAGATACTTTCTGTCCGAAACTCAAATTTTAATGTACTTTCATACCATATTATTTTAATCAAATGTAATGGTAATTCCAAGCGTTAAGTGCGCACACACACACACACACAGACACGAACTTATATATCTGTGGAACCACCCCCTTTTCGGGGGGGAAAGTTCTACCTTTGAGAGCTCTCTGCCAACTAGGTCGAGCCTTGCTGAACGCTCCCTTTACACCAAATCCCAACCACACACACGTCCAACACAAAAACCAGGTGTTCTCGCAGTACAGGAACCTTCCTGCAGGCAGAGCATTGTACTCAGACTCACTCACCTAAACAGAAACATGTCTGGACCTTGTACACTCGGAGCTATGCAGACAATAAGTTACGGGAACTAAACCTCGTTTCATAATGTTAAAGAAGATGACTAATTCGATGGTAAGAGGTAAATGAAGAGATAGGTTTGGTTATGGCTCTGGGCCGGGAGGGCTGTAGGGGGAGACGCCAAATGGAGTTATTAAATTTTACAGATTTCCAGATTTTGAAGAAATAAAATAATTCACAAAGGTAACAGGACGTAACTTTGATTTGACAGTGAAACACATATCAACTGATCCTACACATCAGAACCCAACACTGTGCGGGTTACAGCCTGTCATTCCAAGCCATAAATGGTTACTGAAGTGGGGTAATTGAAGAACTTGAGTACGTCAATAAAAGGGGTAGAGTGGGGTGTCAAGTACACCGCAAACAATAACGTAACTGTTGGCTGATGTTTGTAATCCAACCAGAGCTGTAGGCATAAGTGCAGGTTCGAGTCTCGTATGTACCGGCCGGAACTGGAAATGCCACCATAAAGTAAGACAATGATACATGGATACATAAATAGAGTCCTTGCTTAAATAAATGTAAGGTGCTTGGAATCACATCCTATCCTCTGGTGGATAAGTGTAGGTATGGAAGAAATTCGTTCTCAATATTGAAGGTTACGAATTGAACAGAAATATGTTAAACTAGTACAAAATTGACATTTATGAGTGCTAATTCTAATAGCCTAGTAATAAGAGAGGTTGAAGATGGTTTTTAAGTTAAACTTTATTTATTACTTATGACAGAGACAATCTGAATTCTGTTTTGATTTTCATTAAGCACAGCCTGCTGTATCAAATATTCTTTTTGGCTTTATTTATTTTAACAAGTTTTTAAATTAACCGATTACTAATATAACTAATAAATATAATATATGTAATAATTAATTAACCGATAACTATGACCCGATAAGAATTGGTTTCAGATATTTGTTTAAGAGCCTTAAAGTGTAGATTAAATTGGTCAAAAATTGTACTCATTAAAGATCAATTTTACCACTAAAAGTATAAAGCTTTACTATTCCTAGGCAGTGAGAATTGGGGTATATGGAGAAAGACAACTTCTAATGATTAATAAGTTTTAATTGATAAATGTAATAGATATTTTTATTTCTAAATCATTATTATATAGTTGAAAGAAGAATAAAATTATTTCGGGGACATTACGAGAATTCAGGAATTTCTGTTTTAGGTAGAAAAAAAAACATTATTTGAATTGAGTACACTTTTTTTTTTCTTTTTGGGTGTTAGCCACCCTTTCAACTACTTATAGTTATATAGGGACGAGCTATCTAAAGGTCGCCACCCATTTTAAACACCCATGGCTCAGGAAAAGCTTTCACTTATAAATAAAAGATTTTCCTGGGCGGGATTTAGAACCCGCAGCGCCAGGATTACGAGACCTCAACGGATTCCCTGAGGCTCCGAACCGAAAACTTTGTAGTATAATAAATGAAAGAATTTTTTTGCATCAACTGGCTGTTTATGTTTAAAATAAACATTATTAATTTTTGGGTATACTTCTTCGAGAAAAGGATCCCAATATCCTCATCAGAGTTCATTCATCCTGATTCAAGTGTCCACATCTAACAAAGGCTGAATCCTCGAACATCAATGGGCTGAGCTTTTGTTTTTTTAATTAATAAATATTTACTTATTGAATTCTGTTATTTTAACATTAGAATGTTATTAGAATATAGATATTTTAATGACATAGAGATATATACAAAAGGGGAAAAAATAAAATATATAAAAAAAATTCTAAATAACAATAAAATAAATAAGTGTTCATCACTGTGCAGGAAGAATGGGCCCATCGACCCNCAACTAATAATAAAATAAAAAAAATATTAAAATTTCAAAGAGCTCTTGTCCTAATAATGATTTTGTTTTTTTTGTATCAATAATATAACTATAATAAAATGAATTATAAAAATTTGAAAAATATCTATCTTGCATAAGATTAAATTCTACAACGATGATAGACAATAGTATTTGAGGCAATAATGACCCTCAGTGGTTGCCATGCCTATAAATAAGAAAAAAAAAAACATTACTCCTGTTACTGAGATTTAATTCAAAATAATTTTCTTTTTTTGTTCAGAATGTCCCCCTTTAAATATCTAAGAAGGTGAGCAGAAGTAGGCAAGCCATAGTTGGATGCTAATAATATCGATAACACTCTAAACGGCTTCGCTAACACAGAACCGCCAATAAGGATAGAACTCAGCCTTCTGGATATCTGCAGTTCGACATCTCCCTCCAATTAGCGGGAACTTCGGCTCCTGATGAGGGGGTGGCGGTATCCATACCAACGCAACAACTGTCAATTATACCCTAACGGAAGGGAGGTTTTTTATTACATTTTTTTTATTTATCATTTCCTATTTTCAGATCAACATTAAATAAAGATTACTTTGACTCAAAAGTTGTGTGTCGTTTGAAATGTACTTTAAAATAGATTTCAGATGGAGAAGTTCTCCACCGTGAAGATATAAGATTTGAAGAGGTAATTAGGGTTCAGTCAAAATGTAACCAATTACCTCTTCAATAGTTTTCTTGTATATTTAAACTGCAGATACAAACTTACAAGAGTTTACATTTGCAGTAAAGAAAATTGAGTTTAACCATTTATCACTCATTTTTACATATGTAAAGTTTATATAATGATTATAAATAATTTTGAAATGAAACATCAGGTTTGTTTTAAAGATGTTAAAGAACTTGTTCACAGATTGAGTATTATGCCCAATTACCTATTTTTAAGTCATTAAGAACACTTTTTACAATATCGGACATGTTTAGAAGCTACTAAATTTTTAAATACACTTTATGAAGTTTCTACGAATCCAAGACTAGGAAATAAAAGTCAGTCTCGTATGACCTGCGTATCCTAGGCAGATTTACAAAGTTTACTGAAATGAGTGTGTAAGACTGCTTTTGTTTGCTTACCAGGGAAGAGTGGGGGGGGGGCGTCAAGCGAAGTTTACATTTAAAAATCTCTTCCTTAATCTAAGTTTTTTTTATTTATAAAATTGTTGGAGTACATAACATTTCACGTTTTATGTTCTACAAAAAATTTTCTTCGCACAAAGAACAACCAACATATTATTTCATAAATTATATTCTTCCAATAAACCCTTCCTTTTCTTGAAGATAAAATATTTCAAGGGCTTAAAAAAAAACAACTTAAATACCGAATTCGGTTTCTATATACATAATGTATTGGGCCACCCGACATTAGAAATAAAATTGTTTTTTTTATTTTCCATAATATTCTAATTTGTTTTTATAAAAATATAATATTATAGTTCCAAAATTATACTTTAAATGTAATATTTTTTTACACATTTTCCCACATAACTAATAGTAACAAGGGTATTTTTTTTTCAATTTTCTCTTCCTATAAACTTCTCCTCCCTCTAGATTGATTTCAGCCATTAATGAACTCATACAACAGTTTGCAAACATGCTTAAATGCAAATAAATTAATAATTTTTAAAGTTTTGTGCGACAAGAGAGTCTTAAAACATACACACACAAAACCACACACCAGAACTACACACTCTTGAACGTACGATGACTGTTATTTTCATTTAGTATTTAACAATAAGACATGTTCGCTTAGTGGTCGTGCCTTGTGAAATTTCAGGATAACCTCAGATTTAAAAAAAAAGTTAAAACGTAACTGTTTCGCTTGCTGACGTCAAAGACTTGGCGATAAGATAATGTGGAATCTTAAGTAATTAATCCGCGTTATACAAAGTCAATAGAGGTCTCATTAGTGGGAATTCTGGTCAGATACACGCGGTGCCCGGAATTTCAAGATGGAGGGCTGATGAGTTGCGGTGAGAGTTAATTCTGGAGAAAACAGAAGAGAGGCTGCGGAAAACCGCTGGAAAAGTGCTGTCGTAATCCAATCACGGGGTGGGGGAGGAAGTCCCTAATTTGTAGGGGAAGATGGAGGCCAGGGCAACCCTTACGCTGCACCCTTCCTCCCAACTTTCTAGAGATTTCTCGTCCTGAGAACTCTGTGTGTATCGAGTGCTATGGAGGTCGCACTGACTTCCGCACACACATCTTTAGTTTGCCCTTCAACCAGTGCCCCTGTCTCCCGAGCAGATTTCCCGTAAGGGTTTCAAGCTACCAACTTGGGAACCGTTATTCATTCCGCATCACCACGCGACTCTCGAGATATTTCGACGAATATCAACGGATGGAGAAACTTTGAAGGTGTTAGAAATATGTAAATGTCTTCACCCACTCTAGAAACAAAAAAATAATAAATAAAAAAACAAGTGTTTACGCCCGCAACAGGTGTATAAGCAAAATGGGGAAATTTATGTATTAATTTTTAACCATCAGATCAGCACACTGTTTTGCCATCTGATGTTACCCAATTAGGAATGGATTTTTCCTGACGACGCACCAGTATTTATCTGGGTCATTACAATCAAAGGAACAGAAAGAAAAAAAAAACTGTGAGCATTGAGTCTGGGACCTTTGGCTCCAAGTTTAGAACCTTAACCATCAGAGCTTAGTAATAATACTCCTCTAGCATATGCAATTTTTAAAATAAAAAACTTTTGTGTTTTTTTTTAAATTTGTTAAATTTTGAAAACCCTTGGATGAGTCCATTAATGGCTGAATTTATTAAAAGGAGATTCATTGAGGGACCAAAATGTTAAATCGTATCATCTTCGTTATTATTGCTGCTAAGAAAAAATTTATGGAACAAAATTGGTGTAAAATGTAATTTTAAACATTTATATTAACAACTATTTATTTATTTGCTTTAAAAAAACCTATTTTAAAAATTATATTCAAGAATATAATGTCGGTTCTTAAAATACAGAAACCTAATTCGGAATTTAGGCTTTTCATTGTAAGTGATGTTTAATGGTAAAATAAAAATGATGCCTTCTATTATCCGTCTTCATTGGTTTCTGCAAAACATCTTCCAAAAAAGATGGTTTGCAGAAACCAATGAAGACGAATAATAGAAGGTATGATAGTTCTATATTCATTGGTAGTCATAATAACCCTTTAGATTATTTACGTAAAAAATAATGTATAATCTTAAAATCTTCGTTGTTAATTCAGTTATAAACAAGTTTATACGACATAATAGTTTAAAATTTAGTTTTGTAATTTTCTACATTTTGTGATTTAAAACGTATTTACGGAAAAAAGGATATTAAGGAAAAAAATAAAATTTAGCTACTATGTGTGAGTGCCACCCCAAAGTCTTCCTTCCCGGCCAGCCTAGAGCAAAGCTTACTGGTCATAACTGTTAGGCTATTTATTAAATTTACTCACTTACTCTCATTCATATACATCTTAAGGAAGAATGGGAAATTCGCTTAGATTACTTAGCGCCAGTTTGACGTTTTTTTGCTGCTTGAACTGATCAAGGCAAAATCCAAAATTTGTCCCATTCTTTTGTGTTATATATTTTAAGAAGAAGAAATATATTTTTTTATTCTTGGCCCAAAACAATTGTTTTTTACACAAGTATATATTTTTAAAATAATCCTGAGAATGCAGGTTGTTGATAACTACAGTTGCTAATTTGATTTTAACAGCCGAAATGAATAACGACAAGATTAAAGACGTTAATACTGTCCCAAGGATATAGGTGGGGAGAGATTATATTCTTTAATAATCATAACCCTCTTCAAGCTATTCCATAGTAAACTCCAATTTTATTCTAATCCATTTGCCCAATCCCTGTCGTCGGACTCCAATACTCACAATCCTCCTCGGCGACTAAAACGAATATGGGCCTTAATGCCAAAACTTATTAGGAGTGGGGCCGATAGGCCCCTTCTCCCTGCCCAGTAATGACCATTTATTTATTTATTAACAAGGGTATTTTTTTTCAATTTTCTCTTCCTATAAACTTCTCCTCCCTCTAGATTGATTTCAGCCATTAATGAACTCATACAACAGTTTGCAAACATGCTTAAATGCAAATAAATTAATAATTTTTAAAGTTTTGTGCGACAAGAGAGTCTTAAAACATACACACACAAAACCACACACCAGAACTACACACTCTTGAACGTACGATGACTGTTATTTTCATTTAGTATTTAACAATAAGACATGTTCGCTTAGTGGTCGTGCCTTGTGAAATTTCAGGATAACCTCAGATTTAAAAAAAAAGTTAAAACGTAACTGTTTCGCTTGCTGACGTCAAAGACTTGGCGATAAGATAATGTGGAATCTTAAGTAATTAATCCGCGTTATACAAAGTCAATAGAGGTCTCATTAGTGGGAATTCTGGTCAGATACACGCGGTGCCCGGAATTTCAAGATGGAGGGCTGATGAGTTGCGGTGAGAGTTAATTCTGGAGAAAACAGAAGAGAGGCTGCGGAAAACCGCTGGAAAAGTGCTGTCGTAATCCAATCACGGGGTGGGGGAGGAAGTCCCTAATTTGTAGGGGAAGATGGAGGCCAGGGCAACCCTTACGCTGCACCCTTCCTCCCAACTTTCTAGAGATTTCTCGTCCTGAGAACTCTGTGTGTATCGAGTGCTATGGAGGTCGCACTGACTTCCGCACACACATCTTTAGTTTGCCCTTCAACCAGTGCCCCTGTCTCCCGAGCAGATTTCCCGTAAGGGTTTCAAGCTACCAACTTGGGAACCGTTATTCATTCCGCATCACCACGCGACTCTCGAGATATTTCGACGAATATCAACGGATGGAGAAACTTTGAAGGTGTTAGAAATATGTAAATGTCTTCACCCACTCTAGAAACAAAAAAATAATAAATAAAAAAACAAGTGTTTACGCCCGCAACAGGTGTATAAGCAAAATGGGGAAATTTATGTATTAATTTTTAACCATCAGATCAGCACACTGTTTTGCCATCTGATGTTACCCAATTAGGAATGGATTTTTCCTGACGACGCACCAGTATTTATCTGGGTCATTACAATCAAAGGAACAGAAAGAAAAAAAAAACTGTGAGCATTGAGTCTGGGACCTTTGGCTCCAAGTTTAGAACCTTAACCATCAGAGCTTAGTAATAATACTCCTCTAGCATATGCAATTTTTAAAATAAAAAACTTTTGTATTTTTTTTTAAATTTGTTAAATTTTGAAAACCCTTGGATGAGTCCATTAATGGCTGAATTTATTAAAAGGAGATTCATTGAGGGACCAAAATGTTAAATCGTATCATCTTCGTTATTATTGCTGCTAAGAAAAAATTTATGGAACAAAATTGGTGTAAAATGTAATTTTAAACATTTATATTAACAACTATTTATTTATTTGCTTTAAAAAAACCTATTTTAAAAATTATATTTAAGAATATAATGTCGGTTCTTAAAATACAGAAACCTAATTCGGAATTTAGGCTTTTCATTGTAAGTGATGTTTAATGGTAAAATAAAAATGATGCCTTCTATTATCCGTCTTCATTGGTTTCTACAAAACATCTTCCAAAAAAGATGGTTTGCAGAAACCAATGAAGACGAATAATAGAAGGTACATTNATACCTTCTATTATTCGTCTTCATTGGTTTCTGCAAACCATCTTCTGTTGGCGAGCGCTTTCGGACATTGTCCATCCTCATGGCCGAATACATTGTTGAATACAGATAGTGACAATGAACACATGTATTCGGCCATGAGAATGGATAATGTCCGAAAGCGCTCGCCAACAGAAGATGGTTTGCAGAAACCAATGGAGACGGATTACAGAAGATATGATAGGAATCTATAAAAGGACGCAAGAGTAGCATGGGGATCGATTCGTGTCTCGCAATCCTGACAAATCCCGCCCAGTGCAAGCTTTTATCGATAAATAAAATCTTATCCTGAACCGTGGTTGTTTAGGATGGGAAATAAAAATAATATTGTTTGAGAAATGTCCGTCCATGTCTGAAGTTGTGGTATACGAAGGTATTTTACAGTTACTCATTGTCGAATCATGAGTATCGAATTAAACAAATCTTATTATTTTTATAGCAATGAGTAACGAGTTATAGCTATCAGATTGATCCCTTAATCTGTTTTGTAGATAAATGAGTTAAATAACTATTTCAATATTTAAGTGTTGAGACTCAGGTTTAAAATCCTTCTTAATTAACTAGGTTCTAAATATGGATTGATCTTTGTGAATTTATAGAAAATTTATTAACTTTTTTTAAATAAATGTCTCTTAAATGCAACTATCTGTTTTCGCAGCATATTCGGACTGCTTTAGAATTTTTATCAGAAAAAATTTTTTTTTTACTTTTATTTATTTATTAAATTTCTGTTAACATGACATTTGGTAATTCGATTACAATGAACTAAAAAAAAAAAGAGACAAAATAACATTAGTAAGTAGAGAGAAGGTGACCTATGACACCTCTCTCAATGCAGAGAGACCTATAATATGGTCTTTTATATAGAGCTGATTAAAATCACTCACTGCGTTAGATAGTGTATTTATTTATTTTTCATATTACATTATTTTAAAATCACAAACTGTATATAGCTCCATCTATCTCTGAAGGGGTGTTCCTGTGTTCAGAGCACCTGATTCCTGAGCCAATGGTTGCAGGTTCAGTCCTCTAAATACATATTTTCTTTCTGGTTTTCTTTCTTTCTGTGCTTCTGTCTATTATGAACCAGAGAATTTGTGGTGTGATCCTACGGATTTGCTACTATTAATTATTTTAGTTTCTTATTGTTACTCAGCAACGAGAGCTAGACTCTAGCTTAAGACTTAGGCTTAAGAGTTAAACAAAAACAAATTGGAACAATGTTACATATTACAAAAAAATTTGTCGGCTTTCAAATCTGACCATCATAATTCGAGAGGATTTTAAATAAATTACCAATTAAAATGGCCCGGTTTTATACGTATAGCCAAATTAATCGTAGAATTTATAGTACAACTAGTACTATACAAGACACATGAACTT
>KZ808950.1:15398-34345 GCA_000696205.2 Oncopeltus fasciatus
AATTCATCTATTAGATTATTTATTATTATTTTAAATTAAATATTTACTTCATAAGCTTAAAAACGTTTAGGGATAAGAACAATATGTTTTGCATAAGAAATCATTGGTAATGTTGAATATCATTAAAGTTGAACTTAGATAAATGCATTTTTAATGATAGGCACTTTCTCTGGTGAATAATCATATAAGAATTGCTGATAAGAACATATTGTTCATTGTAAGCTGTGATGAACCCTGCGCGCTGTATTTCGTCAGAGTTTAAAGGCAAGTTGGGGAAAACCCATCAGAGCCGTTCCAGCACTTTTACCTGACTCAAAGTCCCACTCTCGCCCGGGAGAGCGGTGAGATACGCTACTATCTTTGTGGCGCCCTTATCTCCAGACTCTCTTATCAGTCTCACACTCCCTGCGTCTTCCGCTCCACGGCTACCTGTCGTCCGGGGTCTGGCAGGNAAACTTAAAAATGTTTAGGAATAAGAACAATATGTTTTGTATAAGAAATCATTGGTAGTGTTGAATGTCATTAAAGTTGAACTTAGATAAATGCATTTTTAATGATAGGCACTTTCTCTGGTGAATAATCATATAAGAATTTCTGATAAGAACATATTGTTCATTGTAAGCTGTGATGAACCCTGCGCGCTGTATTTCGTCAGAGATTTAACGGCAAGTTGGGGAAAACCCATCAGAGCAGTTCCAGCACTTTTACCTGACTCAAAGTCCCACTCTCGCCCGGGAGAGCGGTGAGATACGCTACTATCTTTGTGGCGCCCTTATCTCCAGACTCTCTTATCAGTCTCACACTCCCTGCGTCTTCCGCTCCACGGCTACCTGTCGTCCGGGGTCTGGCAGGTGGCATTCTTCAGAGGTAGCTGTGTGTCAAGTCCTCCTCACGACTCAAACATGCTGTAGGATTCTGTATAGTGTTATGGTTTACAGAAATAGTGAACAGAGACAAATATAAGTTTATTTAACAATTTTTAGTGCAAGGGAACAAAATAAAAAATCTAACTGTCCCAGCCAGGACTCGAACCTGGATCTCCTGCTATCTGGGCTGTTGGAAATTTTCGTGGGATTAAATACCACACAGCAGTGGTGTGGACAGCTCCGAAGATGAAATCATTGATTCTGAAAGTGATCAGCAATTAGAGAAAAATAACGTAAAAATAAAGTATCGGATATTTTTTGAGCACCCTAATTGTCATCAAGCCTTCCAGAATCGAAAGAATCCAGTCCTTTCAATCCAAAACCCTCCGAATAGTCGCTAATGCTCCCTATTACGTATCCAATTCCTCTCTTTACCACAATTTTAATATTCCTTTTGTTTAAACTTCCATGTCATCCTAATGATCCATTATCACTGACCCTGTTCTCCAACTCCAACCCCTACAACCCTCCCCGTCAAATCAAACCTAATTTACCTTATGAAAACATAGTTTGTAAATAATTAGAGAGTGGTGTCATTATTCACCTTCTCTCCTCTAGCCATTGTTATGTTTTTTTTTAGTTCATTGTAATCAAATTAAAAAATGTTATAATGTTTACGGAAAATTAATAAATAAATAAAAGTCGACAAAAAAAATTGTCATCAACTTCGCTTCTAGCGCAAGTAACAGAACTAATAGAGTTAGATTATAGGGCTTACAACCACATTCACACCCCATCTAAGTACCCTTAATTATTATGAAAGGTCGTACCCTACCAACATCCCTTAGCTTTCTTATCCCGGGTAGGCCCTTCCTGCGGCATACTGTTGCCATCCACAGCCTGAATGGTATTGTTCCCTCGAAGCCTCTCGACACCCCATCTGCTTCCTCGGTAAGCTCTACCGGCGACAATTTAATAACACCACAGAACTGCAATCTGTCTCTGGGGGCTCGCAGATGTCTGACCTTCACCTGCCCTAACAGCTGCCCTTAGGCCGTAATCTCTACCTTCGGATCGGGCAATCAGACTTACCCCCGAGGAAGTGGATCGGAAATCACTGACATGACTGGAGGGGGAAGTAGTGCCTTTTTTTTTTTCTGCCACGGTCGGACATCACCTCGGACAATGAGATAGTCTCCAACTGTGTCTTCTCTGTCAGTGAATCCTCCGGCAACACCTTGACCAGCTGATATTCTAGCAAATAATCGCAAATTTTNATATATATAATAATTTTGTACAATGTTATGTTTTCATGAGACAGTACGACGTTAACTTGAGCAAATTTAGCCATAATTCTTTCACATTAATGTTTTTCGGTAATTAATTAATTCCTACATTATGTTGTCTGTTAAAATTTGAAAATTTAGGTAAATCTTAAATATATGCGTTTAATCAAAATAGAACACTTAAAAATATTTTCATCTGAGCAAGCTTTTATCGAGAAAAACTTGCCTCAAAAAATTTTTCACAACTAAGGGTGTTTAGAATAGGATGGCTACCTATAGGAAGCCCATCTCTCCAATGCCCTGAGTGGTTGAGAGGGAGGTTATATAAAAAATCACTGAGGAGAGAAGGAAGTAATTATTTGTCTAATTTTCTTTTATTTACTTTTGAGAGATTCAATTTTGCATTTAAACAATAACTGAACTTGATACAGTAAAAGATAAATTATTTGTAATAGCCGAATCATATTACTCCCAATGTTTATTTATTACCATAAACTCGTGATTAAGTGTGTCATAATAGTTTTTTCTAAGCAGTCAAATAGTCTCTACTTTTATTAGTCATAAGGATACATAATTACTCATTTGACTTATTTAATTTAGTTATTTAATTTACCGTAAATTTCTAATATCTTAGAAAGGCAAAATGGTCTCTACGACAACATATTTAGAAACTTGTATAAACAATATTTTATTGACTTAGGTCATTTTCAAGGTACAGTGTGTTGTTCAACCTCACTTGAAAATTCTCTTACCCAGAATATTGCTTTGAAGTTTCTGATTATATTGTTACGGCTATCTCGACCCTGTTCGAAAACAAAACATAATAGACGTAAAATTGACTACATTAATCAATCAGTCTGTTAGCTCAATCATTTTAAGTATTATGGAATAGGTTTTCAAGTATGAATAATATGCTTGAGTTAGGTTTGATTTAGCTATTTCCTGTTCATTCAAAAAATGAATCATTAATTATTAGTTGTCCTGTCTAATGGAAAATTACGGTCGTCAAATAAATTTAAATATAATTTTTCAACGGTTTGTTAGAATAATGTATGTTTAAATTTTTAAAGCTTTAGTTATTTCAATAGTGTTAAATGTAAGCATAAATTACCTCTTTTGCTTCCTTTGAAACTTCATAAGATTTTACTATCAGATCTAGCAAATGATATCTGGAATCAACTCTTCAACCTATTTCATCTTTGGCTCAGTCATCAATGGACTGAAACCAGCTTTCATTGATTAATTCCTCCAAATAACAATAAAATATAAAATATAACAATATGTTTACATTAAATACAATTTGAGAGGTTGAAAGATAGTTCCTTATAAAAGGGATTTACTTTTGATAATATACATGTTTTATATATATATATATTATTTCGAATTTTAAAATGCCCCTTATCATCAATATCATGAAAACTTCATTTCTTAATACAGTTTAGTCAGTATTTCAAATGAGATCCGATTTAGATCGATATTAGCAACAGAAATTCTAGGTATTTCTTCCCAAAGACATACAGACCCATCCTACGGTTCATTATTTATGTATGTATGTATGTAACTATCAAGACAGGTCCAAAGTTGAATTATATTGAACAGCTGATTGAGGAAACCTTTTCTGCCACATCTGTCCTGCCTAGAGGTGGATGAGCTAGAGACAGAAAACCCATTCTCTACCCCAGTCTCGTACTTCAGCTTCCGTCCTTTGTGCTTTATTCTATCTCGTGGGGATTATGGCGACTCAAGAGTCAGACCATGACAATCATCCCAGGCTTTCTGTTAATGTTAAAAATATTATGTTTAATGTTAAAATGTTTAAATCTTCGTTATTTTAGTAAAACACTATAATATTATTTTTAGCTCTCCAAGACCCATATTCAAGTTTTCGTTAGTTGAGGTTCGATCAAGGAGGAGTTTAGAAAATAGTCTTATATGAAACAATTTACAAGACTTTTCTTCTTAACTCCTTTCAGATCGGAGTATTGGTGTACTCACACATCACACGGTCATTTATTTATTCCCTATATTTCATTTAGAATAGAATATAAATAAANATTATGGAATAGGTTTTCAAGTATGAATAATATGCTTGAGTTAGGTTTGATTTAGCTATTTCCTGTTCATTCAAAAAATGAATCATTAATTATTAGTTGTCCTGTCTAATGGAAAATTACGGTCGTCAAATAAATTTAAATATAATTTTTCAACGGTTTGTTAGAATAATGTATGTTTAAATTTTTAAAGCTTTAGTTATTTGAATAGTGTTAAATGTAAGCATAAATTACCTCTTTTGCTTCCTTTGAAACTTCATAAGATTTTACTATCAGATCTAGCAAATGATATCTGGAATCAACTCTTCAACCTATTTCATCTTTGGCTCAGTCATCAATGGACTGAAACCAGCTTTCATTGATTAATTCCTCCAAATAACAATAAAATATAAAATATAACAATATGTTTACATTAAATACAATTTGAGAGGTTGAAAGATAGTTCCTTATAAAAGGGATTTACTTTTGATAATATACATGTTTTATATATATATATATTATTTCGAATTTTAAAATGCCCCTTATCATCAATATCATGAAAACTTCATTTCTTAATACAGTTTAGTCAGTATTTCAAATGAGATCCGATTTAGATCGATATTAGCAACAGAAATTCTAGGTATTTCTTCCCAAAGACATACAGACCCATCCTACGGTTCATTATTTATGTATGTATGTATGTAACTATCAAGACAGGTCCAAAGTTGAATTATATTGAACAGCTGATTGAGGAAACCTTTTCTGCCACATCTGTCCTGCCTAGAGGTGGATGAGCTAGAGACAGAAAACCCATTCTCTACCCCAGTCTCGTACTTCAGCTTCCGTCCTTTGTGCTTTATTCTATCTCGTGGGGATTATGGCGACTCAAGAGTCAGACCATGACAATCATCCCAGGCTTTCTGTTAATGTTAAAAATATTATGTTTAATGTTAAAATGTTTAAATCTTCGTTATTTTAGTAAAACACTATAATATTATTTTTAGCTCTCCAAGACCCATATTCAAGTTTTCGTTAGTTGAGGTTCGATCAAGGAGGAGTTTAGAAAATAGTCTTATATGAAACAATTTACAAGACTTTTCTTCTTAACTCCTTTCAGATCGGAGTATTGGTGTACTCACACATCACACGGTCATTTATTTATTCCCTATATTTCATTTAGAATAGAAGATAAATAAAATACATGATTCTTCCCAGAACCAACTGTAAAAACAACGATTGACATACCAGTGACCGAAAGCATTTCTACAAGATATTTTGAGGTCATTCCAAATTCAACAAGGATAATTAGTTAAAAAATAGGAACGAATTAATTTCTTTTAGCGGCAAAACTTATAAATGTGAACTTTTGACTCATTTGAGGTTTATAAGATTTATGTAGTCTCATATTCTATAAAGCATATTAAGCAAATTTTAAAGAGAAGAGAAAACGGGGGTTTGATAATTGAATAAACCTACTGAAATAAATGAAAGGAAAAATGATATTTAAAAAATGTTTAAATCAATACTAATTGTTTACTTTTTTTTACTTATTTATATTATATTGCTTATAAGAAGTTAAATTTAATTTTGCTCCAGAGAACTAATGATGTATTGATTGATCATGGCGAAAAAGAATAAGACAATATTCTCCAAAAATACTTTTATTCACTAGAAACTTTTGGACTGATCGACTACTCATATTCATCTAATTTATAGCACATAAAATAAGAAATAATTTATAATATAAAATTATTAGTTATATATGAATAGAATAAAACATTTCAAAAAATGTACCAAACATTTCATATATATTTTATGATTGGTATCTTATGTGACTCTTTGGACTTCATTCATTATGAGTCAATGGGAAAAATTATAAAACAGTTATATTATTTAAAAGAATCCACTGAAATCTAGAGTCTTTACATAGTATATATGAGTCTGGAATATTTTCATTCATATTTAAAATAAATAGAAGAAAACATATATTTCATAGGTATAATTACTTATTCCGGAAATTAAGGAATTCATTATTTAAAATTAAAGAATACCTGATTTTTCACAATATTTGTAGTCACTGAGTGTAACCTGAGCTCTACTGACTATATATATGTATACATACACACACAGTTAGAAGAGGATTATTTCTTAGGATACCCTCAGTCACCACCAATATTGTAAACATCCAAGACCTCTAATTTTAATTATTATTGTAATAATTTCTGAAATTCCTAAAATTAGAAATTACTACTTTGCATTTCTTTTTTTTTGTTTAATACATGAAAATATTTCAGATTTATCTATAATATACAAGATCTCAGTAGCGGCTTTAAAACTATACAGGGTGTTTAATTAGTTTCTCAGTGAATCGAAAATGAATAGATTTAACACGAAAGTGCAATGTATTAGAAAATTTTATTAAATGAATATGGACTACTGGTCAGTCTGAGAGGTCCTTAGAATAAAATCATTTTGGAAACTGGGTATTCCACTTTTTTTTCCTTTCATGATCCATAAAAAGTAATTAACCATAGTTATAGTTATATTTTAAAATAATACAATTAATGTAGGTTTAATTGTTAAAAATTCCAACACTAAAAAATACGCCTGATGAAATACGTTAGTCGATACGAGGGAAAAAGCAACATAATTTTTCAATGCTGTCAAGTCATTTTTATAATTTTTTAAAGAATATATTCCGAGTTTCTATGAGTAAAAATATAACTTTTAAGTGTTAATATAAACATATCACCTGATAGAGAGTAAAGATGCTTCTAATCAAACTCATTTTTACTGATGATAGATGAAAAGTATCCCATTTTATGCACACACACACACACACACACACACACACACACACACACACACACACACACACACACACACACACACACACACACACACACACACACACACACACACACACACACACACACACACACACACACACACACACACACACACACACACACACACACACACACACACACACACACACACACACACACACACACACACACACACACACACACACACACACACACACACACACACACACACACACACACACACACACACACACACACACACACACACACACACACACACACACACACACACACACACACACACACACACACACACACACACACACACACACACACACACACACACACACACACACACACACACACACACACACACACACACACACACACACACACACACACACACACACACACACACACACACACACACACACACACACACACACACACACACACACACACACACACACACACACACACACACACACACACACACACACACACACACACACACACACACACACACACACACACACACACACACACACACACACACACACACACACACACACACACACACACACACACACACACACACACACACACACACACACACACACACACACACACACACACACACACACACACACACACACACACACACACACACACACACACACACACACACACACANGCCTGCATGATAGGCAGGTGTGACACTCCGCTATTTAGCGATGGCTTTGTGAGTAGTTATCCCAGTCTTCATTGGGCGACCACTGTCCTCCGGGATTTCTTCTTCAACCAGCGTTTTTCCAATGCTAGCAATCTGTCTTCTTCTAACTCTACTCTACTCCCCTACGCTTGTGTAACTGCATTCTTAAATTAGGCTTGTCCAACATTTTTTTTGCCGTTCGAAAACTGACTAGTGGCTCTATCTGTTCCTAGAGTGATGTTTTCTTCGACATGCACATTTGTCATGAGACCTCAAAGAGAAGAAACTCATTGTAGCACAACGAAATTAAACCACATACCCAAGATGCTCTCAACATATAATGAGGGCAATGGGAGCACAGTCAGATAATTCACATTAAATTAATTGATTATATGAAACAAAAATTGACTGGAAATAATATTTATGGGAATATGAAACGATAATTAATAAATAGCATTCTTTACAGTTTGTAGATTAGAGACTTGGTTATAAAGGAAAATAGCTCCGAAATTAAACCTCTAATATAAAATTTTTGTTGAATATTCACTATTCACAAAACTGCGACTAATCAATACAGTTTAATTTATTTATATAATAGGGGTGGGAATGACCTTTTCGAAGTTCGTGGGTTTAGTACAGTATCACCACCGCCAATATACTCTTCTTTTTGATGTAGTGCAAGTCGTAAATCTTTCCGCTGGGAATCCTTGAAGGGAAATAAAAGACAAAGAGAATTAAAATTTTAAAATATGGTTGGCTTGGACGTATTTATTGTGAAAATTGCCCAATCAAGTAATTTAATAAGCGTTTCGAAAAATAATTTTTCTGCAAAAGTTTGATAGGTAAATAAAATGTATTATTTCTCAATCTTGCTACAGGCTAAAGATGAAGTAAATGATACGGGTGTGCTTATTCTCGAACCGCTACAAACCAAAGAAGGTGACAGGCCGCCAGATGGTTTTCCCATTTAAAGAAGAATGGTACCCAAATTGAGCTGAGTGTTCCCAGGAGCACACAAGGAATACTTTGGCCCATTACAAAGAAAAGCACTGAAAGAGAAAATTAACTTTCATGTATCACTTTGCACTGGAGCGAAGTATCCATTTATTTCTAAGATAATGAAGTAAATTTCCCAACTTCATGCCAAAATGTTATTTTTATTTATCATAGATGTTCAAGCTCAGATCATGGGATCTCGATCCTACAAGCACTCAGTCATTAATAAATAAATACTTTTATATTATGTTAGTTAGACTACATAGTTGCTTAGAAAAGTAACGGAACACTGCGCTTGATCAATCTTGGGGTCTTGGGGTTGGTTGTCCAGTATCATGGTTATTCCCTAGTACAGCACAATTTTTTTTTACTACTTATAGCTTGGAAATAAAAATTTTTAAATCTTAGGATAGTAGTATTAACTCATATTTTCCGTAAATCAATTTCAGATGTTTGTAATGGTTATTTCATAAAGAACAAAATTTCTTCATGTTCCTATACGTTGTGTCCAGTGTTCAGCAAATTCCTTGTTTAATGACATTTACTATTCATCTAGAAGTCTCGGCATACATTGCAATTCGTTTCCTGCCCATTTGCAAGAAATGAAAAATGCTTATTAAAGTACGCTATCAAGCCCGCTAACGCGTAAACAAGTTAAAAAAAAGGAGAGTGTTTTTGACCGTAGATATTATTCTTAGATGATTTAAGTTGGGGTTCGGTCAAGGTAGATCCAAAAAACACAAATTTAAAAAATGTATTTTTTAATAAAGGATTATCTGCCGATGTTTACATAGTAAGCCATCTTCAGGGCTATCATGAAATGTGAACTTAGGGACAGGACGTCGTCTCTCGTCTTCATGATAGCCCTGAAGATGGCTTACAATTTAAGCCGAAACGTCGGCAGATAATCCTTTATTAAAAAATACATTTTTTAAATTTGTGTTTTTTGGATCTACCTTGACCGAACCCCAACTAAAATCATCTTAGAATAATATCTACGGTCAAAAACACTCTCCTTTTTTTTAACTTGTTTACGCGTTAGCGGGCTTGATAGCGTACTTTAATAAGCATTTTTCATTTCTTGCAAATGGGCAGGAAACGAATTGCAATGTATGCCGAGACTTCTAGATGAATAGTAAATGTCATTAAACAAGGAATTTGCAGAACACTGGACACAACGTATAGGAACATGAAGAAATTTTGTTCTTTATGAAATAACCATTACAAACATCTGAAATTGATTTACGGAAAATATGAGTTAATACTACTATCCTAAGATTTAAAAATTTTTATTTCCAAGCTATAAGTAGTAAAAAAAAATTGTGNCATATATATATATATATATATATATATATATATATATATATAGAAGAATACATATACATATATGTGTGTGTGTGTGTGTGTGTACATGAAATAAAATTATATATAGAATAGTAAAAATTCATTGATTAGAAACATTCATTTAAAAAAACAACAAAGAACTCTCATAAAAGTAAATTATTCTTTGTATCGGAGAAAAGTTTCAATTATTATGAAGGGTTCAAATAAATTTTAAAGTCCATCTTCGCACAATATTTTTTTTATTACACAGCTGAGCACATTCGGGATCTACTATAACATCATCAGAGCTTATAAATCTCCAAGTTTAGGTGCAAGAGAGAAACTCTCTTTGATAGCACCCTTTATTAAAAATTAATTAAATTTTGTGGAAGGTAGTCGCCTTGTATCAGAGAGGAAAAGAAAGAAATGAAAAAAAAATGTCATTTTAACATTTAATATTACAGAACAATTGAATATTTTTTGTATGTTTCAAAAAATACTTGAGAATTTAATACTAAAACAAGCAAGAAGTTTATGGAGTACTAAAGAAAAATCTCCACCAAAATTAGCGTCATTGTAACTAAATGAACAACTTAATGTTCCAATAAGAATTTTCTAATAATTATTCAAATATTTATCAAATTTAGTAATATTTGTTTTAAAACATTTTAACGCAGTCGTAATTATTTCTATAATGAGTAAATTTCCAACTAATACATGGAATTGTCCATTTAAAGGTCTCTGTCATTTAGACAGATATAAACATGTTTGCTAGGGCTTTATTTATTTTAAATCCTAAATACAAGAATTGCAACAGTAAGACGCTGAGGTATCCGTTTATTTTATGTAGTTTCTACTTGGTGTGCTTTTTACGCCCTGCTTCATCTGCGGAATTCCATTTCTTCAAGAATGAAATGGAACACTTTCATCGACCAGCTGCCTATGTGATCCCCTCATGAATATTGTGATCCCCGCGAACTAGACGAACAGTTCATCCATCAGTGAAATGAGTTTCGTGCGGTAATTCGCTTCACGTTTCAGGCTTTCAGTAGCCGATCGGCAGTGAGTGAGGGTTCCAAGCGAGCGAGCACTTTCCCGTCTGTGGAGCTTCTCGCCCGCGCTCAGTGTGTGTGACTGCGGAATAGTCTTGGCAGGGAACACATGGGGGAAGAGGCTGTTCGCCTTCAGAAAGGCCGTCATGCAGCACGCAGGAGCCGCGTGAAGTGAGCAGATATCCCACGTCACATGGCCATAGATAAGTGTAAATGACTTTATTAAAATCTATCTCTCCGATCGCACACATCGATAGATTTGCAGAAATGAACATTCCATCATTGCCCAATGTTTCCAACTAAATTTCTCGAGGCAATGGGGAGGTTAATGGAGGGAAAGATTCTTCTGCTTTAGGGTAACTAAATCATGACTCAAATTTTCAGTCTAATTATGACCAGTCATTATTTAGTCATCCTAAAGCAGGGGAGTCCCTCACTCCACAAACCAATTCATTTAGGCCGAAACGTTGACAATAATAAAAACTTTTCGTTTACAAATTAGTTTTTATTTATTCAAATCCCAAGACCGAATCCCCGAACAATCCTTCCTCACCAGGACTTATTATTTCCTTAATTTATTTTGAACTGATTCGTATGCTAATTTATTTTATATTGCTTTTGTGTTGCATAAGTGGTTTGAGAAGTTTGAGAATGCCCTTAGCATATTTATTAAAGAAATCAACTCGACAATTAAGCATAATTATGAGCAATGAGGCACGATGTTAGCAATTTAGAATAATTATTTTTCTTTTTATACTTCATAATTTCATTTATCAACTGCCTTTTGATAAATTATTACAAATATTCACCGATCCAACATTCACGAAGAAAAACTACTGTTCGTTCAATATTAAACATAATATAAATTTAAAAAAAAANTTTTCACATTTGACAATCTCTTTAAGTTATAATTGCAAATAACCAATTTGGATTACACATTGATTATAATTATGCTCTGAAGATTTAAATTAGAATAGGGGTGGGTGTTCGCAGGAGCATGCCTTCTCTAGGTCATAAAAAACAGATGCAAAGGGAAAATAAATAAATACAATAAAATTAAATTTTAGACTTATACTATAATATGCAATTTTTTCTCTCCAATAAAACGAAAAAATTAAGATTTTTGAGATAAAAATTTTGGTCTCCTCTAAACCTCTACCTCTTTTCTCACGATTAATTTTAGATTTTAACGAACTCATTCAATAGTTTGCTAAAGAAAGTGTAT
This sequence comes from Oncopeltus fasciatus, assembly GCA_000696205.2. NCBI lineage: Eukaryota > Metazoa > Arthropoda > Insecta > Hemiptera > Lygaeidae > Oncopeltus > Oncopeltus fasciatus. The sequence goes on from KZ808950.1 coordinate 27,717, forward strand.
AATTGGTTTTATTGTTTGTCCTGACGCTTGAGAGCGCAACACTATGTATCTTTAGTGTAGGATTGGTAAAGATTTGTCGAAATTATTCAAAAGTTTCTCAAGACTAGAATGTTAATGCTTTTTTTTTTTTACATTATGTGATGGTTTATGAATGACGTCATTCTCCATTCAGCCCTGAAGATGCCATCACATGATGAACGATACGTGGACATTTTAACTAACCTTTTATTTTACATTTAAAAGCGATAAGTCATGCTCAATTAAGAAAAACTAAGAACTAGTATTAGTATTTCGAAAACAAAAAGAATGTTTCAAATTCTTTATTAGTGCTTGTAGCTAAGTTGATGAAAATTAGGGTTATCAAACAATATCCACTACTTAGCACGTTGTACTCATTTTCTCTAATTGTTGAGTGCATTCGGAATTATTGATTCCATCTTCGGAACTTAATCATCTCTTCTTGAGTGTCTCAGCCTTAGTGGTTCTTGGCACACTGAGCAGCCAAGGCAGGCACATATAAAAAGTTGACTGAGCTGGATATCAATCTAAGATGGAATCAATGATACTGAAAGCGCTCAGGAATTATAATATAAAAAGTGCGAAAAATTTGTTGTTATTTCATAACCCTAAATGTTTGAAATATTTTCATTTAAGTAACTTTTATACTGAATTTTTAATAAATTGCTTGAAGTGGACAATAAAAAATCACTAAACATTACAAGGTATGAAGCCGCTGTTTCTCAAATATTTTATATTTATTTATTTAATTGTTGAAATAATGTTTAAAAATGAATAGAATATTTTATATAATCCTGTATCGGTTGTTGTATGTGTTTGAAAACAGTCTCCCCGGAAGAGCAGCGGTATGTATAAAGGAGATGCGAACCAATAAGAGGTGCAAATGCGACCTCTATCTGTAGATGCTCGCTAAAGTGGAGCTTTACCCCAGGAAAACAGTGATTTGTTCTGGAGGTGTGAGCTAGGTCTGGGGAATCGTGACCTGGGAACGTGCGCCCTCTCCAGGCATAGGAACTATGTGGCTTGCTGGAGTCTAAGGTGAGAGATACGTACTACGGCTCTACCCATTTGTATCCTGCAAGAAATAACGGTAGCTCATCTCTTCCTGATGCTCTTATAGGGATTTGGCATACTTTTGAGGCATATCTATGATAAAACTGTTGATGCTTCAGAAGGAGTTGTATGGTAAATCTATTACCATGTTTATTTGTCATTAAACGTGTTTCTCGTCGACAGAACTTAATAGCAACGCTTCGTCTCTATACATCTTTTTGAAGACATTCCATGGTTGAAACCTCAAACAGCATCCAAAGTATATATCCAAAACTTCAGTATTACATACACTGTTGGAGATTAGTAAATATCGAATTACAATTTTCGCCTTTTTTATATGTTTTGATTCCCCTAAATCCAAAAACGCCTTTTGGAAGTTGTGGTGTATGTATGAGAGTGTGACAGCGCGGCTGTCCGGTTAAGGTATAATTTTAAGGGTTTATCCGAAAAGGGCTTAAATTATGAAACTGAATACTGACTGGAAAACAAGGAGTCCTTTGTGATAACTTACGACTTATTAATTGGTAAAATGTTTACCACTGCATGTTAGATAAAAAACAGCTTTAGACTAAACTTGTCAGAAATATTAGCTTAAAACATGCTGTCGTTGGTATGAAATCGTATCTACAGAAACGTTTTGGGAGAAAGGTTTTATACAAAATGAAAATACATATTTTCTATTTTTTATCTTTTTGCTTTGGCACATTGGTATGGTATTAAATCACTTCTGAGCCAAAGCTCCTAGATTTTATGCTTGTAAGGTGCAAAGCATTTTTTTTTTATGTCTATGATTCTGTTTGTAATAAGTCATGGTATTCCTGGGGTGCTCTCTGAAATGTCCCAACTTGAGTACTATTCTTCACTATATTGAAAAAAATCAGACGGGCAGAACGGTGTTTGCCGATTTCACACTTCTAACGTACCGTGGGTCGCCAATAGCCTATAGAACAGAACATGTCACCCGCGGGCCTCTATAGCTTGTACTGGGACTGTTTATTTCTTTTTTATATTTTATTTATTTGTGTACATGGTAAATGATTCACACCACAATAAAACTAACTTCGACAATTGTACACTGAGAGAAATTAATGGTTCCATTAGTCGATCAGTCGATTTTTATCATTTTCTTGTAAGGAATATACAAAACCTTGTAAAATACAACAAATGATTTTTTTCAAAGACTTGAGTTATCTTAAATTTGATGATATAAAATGAAATATTTAATATAATTTGTGTATGTTTTTACTTTATTCTACTGTCAAATATATCGTTTATTTGTATCAATAAAAAAATAAAAAAGAAAAACTAAAGCTTCCAAACTGCTGTATTACCTCTGTTGAAATTTGTAATTAATTTAAACATATTTTGTACCGAAGATACTTTAAGAGCCAGTTATAGCAAATTAAGTACCATAGTTTTTTTAAAGAAGTCCATAATGACTATTAAACTCATGTGGTTCATATGTCTATGTTTAAGGTCGTGGAATAATAACATTCTGCATTTGCAATATTAAATGTTGTCTAATAGCTTATCACAGAATGTGAAGTAACATTCTATCAACTAGTTGTTGTGGATTTAAGTTTAGTCTAGAACAAGTTTCCCAGCATGCAGAAGAGTTGGAGAGCATTTATGGAGTATAACTCATTTACGGATGAGTTATGAGAATGTGAAATAACATACTTTATATGAGGCGAATTTCATTTCGTAACATGTATATTACTGGAATAACTCACCACTTTAACACCTATTTACCTGATTCTGCCATGTGTTAGGAATGACAAAACTAGCAAAATATCCTAATTTAGCTTCGTAAAATTAAAATAAAACTTTCTGTAACTCTGTTTTTTTTTTTTTTTTTTTTTTTTTAACAATTTGCTTTAAATAAAACGATGTTATAGTACGACACGCTAATAATTAAAAGTATCAATATAAAAGTTCCTGAGTTTGAACTTTGAAAATAATCAAAGTTTACAAGCTGATCTAGGAGCCTTTTATTCTGAAGACCTTCAGATTTTCAATCTAGATAAAGGAGAAAAAGTTGCACAAGAAAATTCTTGACCATATTGTCAATAAATTGTTATTAAAATTATAATATGAACATGTTTGTTTTTGACTTTCTTGCACAGGTATAAACTCATCTCTGCTCCAATTTATATTTAAAAAATGGAAACTGTCTGGACATTTTCTACCTCCTTCTATTTCTACACTTATTACACACATTATACTCACTTATTTCTACACAAGCTGAAGCTGAGAAGCGATTCAAGCTGTAGAGAGATTTTGCCCCTGAATAGAGAAGGTAGTACCTCATGGAAAAACAATGAGAATCACTAAACGGAAATGGTAATCTTGAAAAAAAATCTAAATCTAGTTTTCACCGACTCTCCAATTGAAGTTCCTCTGATCCTATTTTTTCTACCTACTCCATGATTCCTATGAGTGATGACTGGGTTTAGAACTATTTTTGAACATACCATAAAGATTCTATAGACGTTAGTGAGATTCGAAATATGTGGGCACTTTAGATGATTGAAATTGTTTGATCAATTTGGGCCGAGTTTTCAGTGGAATTCGGCTCATATCAGAGGGGTTTCTTAGCTACTGATTAGTGATTAATAATGTTTTTTATTTGCGATTTTCATTGTCATTGTACGTAGCGACACTTTAGGAAGAGGCTTAAAGAAGAAGTCCGTCAGTACGAGTTGAAGATTTACCATGTTTCATTAAAGATGGAAGCAAAAATGTAATTTGAAAATCGGAAAAAAAGATAAGGAGAAAATTACAACTAAAATTATTAGATTTTTTTTTGTTGGGGTTCGGTCAAGCTAGATCCATAAAAAAATACGAATTTTAAAAAAAGTGTAGTTTTTTTCTTTTAAATTAACTGCCAACGTTTCGGCTTACATTGTAAGCCATCTTCAGGGCTATCATGAAGGCGAGAGGGGACGTCGTGTCCCTAAGATACCATTTGCATGACTGTGTCATGAAAGTCCATAGATCCATAGAGTGCCTGGTGTACTCCTTAGAAAAATCTACAAATTTTAGAATAAATTGGCCCCCTAGATATCGTTACATAGTGGAATATTATGCAGATCTCGCGAAACAAGGAGTTCGAAGGCAAGAAGCATTCCATTGTTATCTTTCTGGAGGTTCAGCTGCTTCTAACTCCGTTTGGCATAACGGTACTTCAACAAATTCCGAACCATGTTACTTTCTACGTTCTCAGGAACATATCCACTCCCCTCTCTTTATTGTGTGATTGAACTGTTACCTGAGTGACGATACAGCTTTGCAAAGTCCGAAATTTAAATTAAAAAAAAAAACTGTATTCCACATTAGGTTTCCCATAAAGTACAAAAGTAAAAAACTTAAATGCTGTGACTCTATATGTTCACCACAAAGCGTTAAAAAATCAAGCGGAATATGCATATGTGATAATTTATTTGTATCCTGCAGTTTAAGATATTACTTTAGGAAAATAAAAGTGGTTAAAAACTATGAAGACACAATAAGCTTCTTTATTAAACGATTTTAGTTGAGGTTCGGTCAAGGTAGATCCAAAAATTGCCGATCTCTGTGTGTCAATAAAGGAATCATGAGGGTCATACGTCGTTTCAGCAGACACTGCCTGCTTCATAACAACATATTAGAGATAACAGCTAAAAACCTCCCCAAAAATTGGCAGTATTTAGGCCTTAATATTTACTTTGGGTGAATATTATAACATCTCATTGTATGTTTATTATTTTGTAATGTAATATTACTATATTGGTCCAGTTATTTTTAGGAGCTATTTAATCTAAGCACATTTCCCTTATTTCATTTAAGATTGTTATAAATTGGAGTAAATTATGAAATTTAATTTAAAAGTCATAGAGAATTTAAGTTTGTCCATTTTTGTTCCTCTAGATTGGCCAGGAAGAGAGGGTGGGAGAAAATCTTATCCATCATAGCTACATTCGTAAATATTATTTTTGAAATACTTTTTTCATTTAAAGTACTATAAAAAATATAAACATTTGAAAATTTTACACCTATTAATTTCTATAAACTTTTTCGTCTCTCAAATAGCAACGAAGATATTACGATTATAAATTTTTGTCTCCCATTAAACTCCCTCTACCCTTCATCCGATTTCAATCGAAAATTAATAATTTTAAAGGCTTAAATAAAAAACCTAAATACCCTTCTATGTTTTAAAAATTGTAAGTCAAAATAATATTCTTCAAAACTTCCTAAACATACTTGTTTTTGAAAAAGTTACACCAATTTTGTTTCATATATTTTTTCACAATGAAAAATATTACGATGATATTGCGACTTTCAATTTTGATCTCTCTCTAAATCCCCCCTGCCTCCCCAAATCAGATTTTAACAAGCTCATTTAACGTTTTGCATAAAAAAAGCTTAAAAATGGAATTTGGTGACATTATTTCGAAAATTGCAGACGCTACAGTGCGCACAGAAACACACTCACACACACATATTTGCATTTTTTATTCATATGTTCATCATTTTTTTTGGCACTCGCAATGTAGAATCAGTGAAGATTCGTCTAAAGTTTTTGATTGCAACGAAGTGGTGAATATTGCTTGATTTCCTTTGGGGGAATCTGCTAATATAAATATTATTCTTTTTTTTTTTAAAGTAACAAAGAACAACGTTATGCTAATCTAATGCCTGTTGAGAGGCAATACGATTCCGATTTTGGGGCTTGAGATAAAATTCTCAGCAACCTGTTGATTAGTAACAAGGCGATGAATAGTTAGGGCACGTTTACACTGCGGCAGTGAGATTAGGTTACGAGGACGTGATTAAGGGAGAAATTACTGGGCCAATGACTTTGTTTTTTTCACCGAGATGGGATCCAATGTTCAATGTGGCAGGGAGCTAACACACAGCTTATTCAGAGTTGTGTGACTTTAATATTTGGTATCTTAAAATCAGAGGAAGTCTTCTCTAATTCCTTAGTTAGAGTTACTAGTCAGTGTCTCTTATGAGGCTCAGGGATAGCTTTTTATCTTGAAATACGTGCAAGAACAATATAACCAAAAGTATAATAGAAATCATTAAAACAATAAAAAATAACTTAACATATTTGTTGTAATTGTAGCAATATCTAAAAATCTAATAAAATCCAGTAATTTGTACGATATACTTTATATTTTAAATTTATCGGGTTCATGCATTTCATCATCTGTGTCTAGTTAACTCCGATTGCAATAACAGGTGACAATACGTCTTAAAAAGTGCCTGAGCTCAGATACTGGGATCTATGGTCCCAAAAGCGCTCAACTGTTAAATATTGTGCGAAGTACTGGATAACCCTCTTAGGGCTATTAATACTCTTTAGTTTCGTTAAATATCGTATATTACTATTTTTTATATTATATTTATATTATATGTATAAGTCATTTTTAAAGAAGAAATATATTAGCCAATTTTAAATGTAGTTTCAATTTATACTAATTTCCTCTAATTAGAGACCTTTTTCCAACGCATTTCAAATTTTCTTCAATAAAACGTAAATTTACTGTGAAGACGTTAATAAATTATTA
>KZ808950.1:86313-112857 GCA_000696205.2 Oncopeltus fasciatus
TTTTTTTTTTTTTTTAAGGTTAATAATGAAGATTTCCCTTACTGAACGGCCTCTAAACACTAACCTAACTCACTCCCTTGAATAATATGAGATTTGAACAGATAATCTTTTTAGCATCTTCTAACATAGAATAAGTAAAGTATCTAAGAAATTTTTCAATTTTTTTTTTTTTTTTTGAGAAGCGTTATCGACGTGAATAGATTTAATCAATCTAGATAGATCAGCTAACGAGGCTTCTACTTAAAACACACGGAATTAATGTAATCTTACATGGGAACAAAAGGGAGAATTTAATACAATATACTTAAATTTATATAGTTTTAATTCATATGCATTTAAATTCTTTCTTGTAAGTTGTATAGAGCCCACAACCCTCTAGAAACCGAACTAAAACAAAGGAAAGCTGCAACTAGATTGCACCCAGCTATCCACCATGCTGGTTGTTCAAAGCTTCTCTCAAGATAAAATTATGCATTTCAAGATACGTAAATCTCCTGACGTCCTTCGATGCATGGAAATCATTGTAATTTCATTCCCCATTATTTGGTGATAATCGCTTTATTTTCATTCTCTGAAAATATACTTGTTTTTGTATTATTTTCTTTCTTCATTAACTTCTTATTGTTAAGGGAAAATTGTATTCTAATGATAAATATTCAGTTCTAATTGCATAATTTAAATATTCTTTTTTTAAGGTGATCCTTAATTTCCTCTTTTTAATACATTAATTTATTTTCGGGGAATAGAATCATTGTTCCTAAAGTTATTTCGGAAATATAAACTATTATTATATGATTTTTCTTTGTATGAAAAAAACAACAACAAAAGATCTTGCTTAATTAACTTCTGCCTTTAATTTACATACTAATTCATACAGTTTTATTGTAAAGAATTGATACTGTTTTTGAATCCATATTGATTCCATCAGAAGATTGTTACAATGTGTTGCGTTTCCTAAGATTGTTTGTCAATGAGAGAATACTTCTTTGTGGTAAACGCCGCAGATTGCTCGTACATCAAGGACTGCGAGGAGCTTGCCTCGGATGATGGTAACACGTTCCCGGTCGGACGAAACCCCTGCCGTGACCCCCACAGTGAAAGGGATTCCCCCCCATTCAGCGTGTGTAGGACAATTCCACGATCCGTCGAGCGGAGATGGCCACTTCCCAGGTAATCTGTTTAGGATGACCTCGGGCCCACCCCTAATTCGCTGGCCGATCGCCCTCGGCTCTAAGTCTCCTATGTGTGCGCTTTGCTGAGAGGAGAAGTAAGTTATGGAGAGAGATAGAGGGATGACTTTGGAGACTCTTAAGAAAAGTTTAATCGGACAACAATAGTTATTATAACCACTTATTTATGTCTAAGTTTAAGTATACCATAAACCAAAATGTGCCCGGTGCCAATCCATTTATTTACAGGTGGAAACTCCTGCCTTTTATATATATTATGGCTTACGGTTGCGGGATCGGTTTATATATATATATATACACAAACACACACACTGGAGAACGCAAATGATCAGCAAACCGTACTTGCCTCCCACTTTTTTCCATTAAATTCTATAAACATTCCAGAAATCCATTGGGTCATAAGATTTATAACCTCAAAAAGAAGAATAAATATGCTGCGCAGTTTGAGTATTGAACCTAGCACCTTTGGCTCAGAGTCCAGTACCTTAAGCACCAGACCTGCTCGCCCCTTTATATATATACTTAGGCCACACTTTTTAGTTTTTCTCAATAAAATTGAGCATTTTGTAGCTTTTCGTTTTTGAAAATATCGAACCAGTAGGTTTGGGGTTTAACTGTAATGTCTAGTGCGATTAAAAACGTTCTTTCGATATAGTGGGTGTAATATTTAGTATTCAGTAATTCAAGTCGATACAATTATTAATAAAAATGAACACGACATATTTATTATTAACGTCCCATATTTATTAATAAAAGACACATTTTAGGAGGAGTTACACAGCAAAATTATAAAAATTCAGAGGGAAAGGGTGGTGTTTTACCTGAACCGTACATTTTTAACTTAACGGTCTAAAAGCCACAATTTTTTTTTTTAATTTATACAATTTTTAATACCATCTGGCTAAATATTTAATACCATAACTAAATATTTAGTTTTTTAATACCATAACTAAATATTTAGTTTACAACAATGAAACTGAATCCAGAATTGTTTATTGGTATATATTCTAGTGTAGAGGATTACATATGATGGAACGTACAAATACAAGATGACATGAGTAGTCTTACATATATCGATAACGATATTGAGGAATCGCTTAGTTTTGACAGCTCGTGTGTAACAGACTTTATTTTATTTTCCTACTGCCGTGAATTTTTGTGCTTGAGTTTAAGCAGTGCTTATTCTACTTTGTGTTTACCAAATAAAATTCTTAGTTTTGTAGTGAGGGTTATTGCTATGATACCCCATTGTTCCCAGTATAAATGTGAATACCTGGCTAGACGATGGATCCTATGTATTTGAATTTCTCTTTGAGCTTATCAAACTTCTTTCTGAAATAAGAGAGGACGTATGTGCTAGCCGAAACTAAACTTCCTGTATTTTATTTTTTCTGAATTCAAAATTTTTATTGGAAGTACTGCTCATGAGTTCACAGAATAGGTGTTATTTTTTATATTCCCGGTGAACGATATCGAATCGCCATGTTTGTTGCAGACCGTGACTTCTGTCGGACAAGTAGGTGAGGAGAGCGTTCATGTCACGCATTTGCAAAATATATTATATAAACAACTCTGTCGAGGACAAAATCTCCGAATTCGAGGGGGGAAAAAAAGAAGAAATGCTGAATGTGCTTGTTCAGCTTAGAGACGGCCAGTAGTGAGGTCGTTAACACTCTTACTTGTTTTGTAGCCTCTCGTCGCGTTGTGACGTCACTTCAGCTCGTCCGTTGCTCTGTGGCCACCTGCTCACACACAGGCTTTACATATATTTATGTTTCGGTTTTTGTTTGCTTTGCAGTTCTGTCTTGAGTCATTTCAGAGTCAGGAGTCACTAAATATTTCTTCAGAACTTCAGGTGACAAACATTGCGTTAAAATCTGCTCGTTTTGCTTTCAACAATTAGTTCAAAAATAAATCTCTTTCTGCAACTTTATCTTATAATGTTTCAAGGTCCAGAAAAAAAAATGTTCGCTACGCAAGAAAGCGTAACCTAAGATGTCATAAGTCTGATTGTTACGTGAAAAAATCGCATAAAAAAAATTACTATTTTAATCCAAAAGGCCGAGGAGAGCAATGGGAAGAAAATTTAGCTCGCTTAGATTGGCTCCAAAACAACAAGAAGCCAAGAGAGCGGAAGGCCCCTCAATCTTCCAAGGTACATTCTTTAATACCTTTAATATATAATATAATATATACAGAGACTCAGTCTCTCTTCACTCCTCACCGACGAAGGGCGAAAGATGTCCTAAAATTTTACTCCTTATGATTTTTTTCTTTTGTGTGTGCACTGCACTCTCTATCCCATCTGTTCTTGATTACTCTATACATACATACCTATATAGACACTCCGTAGGCCTCTCAAAGAAACAATAGTGTCACTCCTAACACTCGATGAAAACGTAATTCCCAAAATTTGCATATCGAAAATAAATATTTGTCTTGAGGCAGAGGAGGTCAATTATTTTCTGGAAAAATAATTTAGATGTTTAGCAGATTTGCTATTAGGAAATGACTATATTCACACCTGTACCCTGGCGTGACATGCGTAAAATTTCAATATATTCTAACTCATACAACGTAGAGAACCTTTAAGTATAGTCCATTTAATATTTCCTTCGGTGGGCACGATGGTTTATGTACTTGATACTTGAGCCAAAGGTCCCAGATTCAATGTTCACAGTATACAGTTGCTTTTTATTTCACTGCTTCTGTTTCTAATGACCCAGGAGAAAATTGTATTCAATTGGAAAAAATCATGCGCTAAGTATGGTGTGGTCAAATCAAATCAAATAATAAATTAAAACAAATTAAGTATGGAAGCTTCATTTTTGAACTGTAGATTGAATTGGTCAATGGCTAATATATACGTAAGTATTTGTAAAATATATTAATATGTGTAAAATGTATTTTACATCATTTTCCTTTTCTAATTCAGAAGAACATATCATGGAAGATATTTAAGAATGTGCTTTAAGTGAGGGACAAGTCGTCTTAAGATATAGAAACGCCATTGGGTGTAGGCTATTTATAATACTGTTGAATGAAATAATTCGTTTTAAATCTAATAAGGAGGGATTGGGGTGGGGGTTATCCAACGAAAAAGGTTGAATATAATATGTCGAAAAAGTTCTATTACATTTTCAGAAAAAAATCCTTTTCAAAAAATAAAAATATTCACGAATACAATTGCGATGGCTATTAGTACTTCCTTCGCTGCAAGTATAGATTTAACAGATGTAGCGGTCTTTCACTTTTAAGCTCAATGCACTCTCGGGCTTATAAGGCTTACAAAGCTTATAATTTGCCATTAAATATCTTTTGATGTATGAATTCTAATGAAACGGGAAATCTGCTTAGTTTAAGTAGCTCCTGCCTGACGGATATTGTACGTGGGACAGAAGATATTCGTCTCCTTGTTTTTCAGAAAACTCTCGACTAAAGAGAAAAGTCAGAGGTGAGAGACGATTGCCGGGGTCTGCGCACCATATTCCTGTAGACCAGTGACTGGCCTGTCTACTTAGCGCTGGGGCCGTCGACTTCCCAAGGCCGATGTGTAGGCGGGTCCTCCCTCTGTCCTTTGTGCTGCAGGAATGTGAAAACCCTGCACACTCGCACTGGACGAACAGTCGTCTTCCGACACTCCTATCTTTAAATCGACTACAATTGCACGTTAAAATAAATCGAGTGTAAATCGATTTCAAATGAGTCCACATAGGTTTGAAAAACAAAACTCCCTCAATAGCGGTTACTATTCAAACTAACTAATGGAATATTTGACATTCATTAGTAAGTTAGAGCAACCTCGGTACAACTTGTTTAATATCGGAGAAAACCATCTAGATGCCATTCAGCACTGGTGTATCAAATGGAAAATTAAGATAAATGAGTCAAAATGCGTATAGGTAAATTTTCAACTAAGAAAAGATTCTCCCTATAATGTTACGTTTAATAATATCCCTACACCCCTCCTTGAATCAGTCCATTACCTTGGGTTCCACCTTGACTCACGACTTAATTGGAGCCAACCTGTAAAAATCAAACGACAAGAACAAGCGTTCACAGCTTACAACAGAGAATAAACTGACTCTCTATAAAACATTAATACGACCGATCTGGACATACGGTGCAGAACTCTGGGGTGCCGCTAAGCCTTCCAACATCCAACGTATTCAATTATTTTCAATCCAAATACCTACTATGTCTCATACTCTACCCTACATCAAGATTTTAATATCCCATTCGTCCAAGACTTCATCTCCACTCGCTTCAAGCTCCTCCACTGTAAACTCCAATTTCACCCTAATCCATATGCCCAGTCCCTGTCATCGGACTCCAATCCCTATGATCCACCCCGACGACTAAAACGAAGATGGCCTCGTGACCCCCTGGGCATTATGCCTAAATTAACAGAGTGTGGTGTCGACAGGCTCCTCTACCCAACAAAGTGATCATTTTATTTTTTTCATTATTTTGTTTCTTTATCTATTTAATATTGTTATTTTTTGTATTTATTTATTTATAGTTTATTCTGCTTTATTTTATTGGCATTTTTTCCCCTTGGAGTTGCGGCACTGGCCGTTCTCTCCCTCATGTCATTGTAGCTCAAAGTCATAGAACAATATATAGCAAATTAGAAGATGTATGTACTATTTTACAGAATGTAATAAATTAATAAATAATTATATAAAAAAAAATATCNGATATTATTCAATAATCTTAATGAACATTTTAGAAAAAAAAATTGTCTGACTTTTATTTATTTATTACATTCTGTTAAAATAAAAACATTTTGTAATTTAATTACAATGAATAACAAAGAATAAAATAAAAATAACATTCAATGACAATTGAATAAGAAGAGAAGATAACCAATGACACCACTCTCAATTTTAGAAAATAGATTCTTGCTGGCATTAATGACCTTGCTTGTGGCAAAAAAAAATCATTAAAAACAACATAAATAATTTTAATCCTTTTTAAATCGATGTAAAAAATATATATTCAGTCTATTAAAATTTAATACTATTTTTATCCCCAAAATGTATACCCAAACCCAAAAAATTGGGACCAGCTTTTGAAACCTGGGGTTGGTGATTGTTTTAGTCTATCAATACCATTATTTAAGTTTTCAAATTAGACCAACTATAGTGTTTTCATACTCATCTTTTATCAAAAGTTTATTATTTCAATCGTTTTTTCTTCTTTACTATTTTTTTTTTTAAATACTGGTAAAACTTACATACTACTTCCAAAAACAGGTAATCTAAGTGGTATAACCAAACACATTTAAACACTCGAAAGGCAGTTACCTCTCTACATGGAAACTTGAAAATCCTCAAAATGTATTGAGGAATCTGATTATGACCACATCGGCATGTATGGTTATGTCTGAACTTGTTTCGTATATGCACATACTTAAAGAGCTGAAGGAAAAATAGCCAATTTAAATAAATGCATTTATATTAATATGTTTTCTATTTGAATTATGTCGAATCTATATTAATTATATAAAAAAAAATATCGAAGAGAAAGGTTATTGCATTGATAACCCAGGTGTTTTAATATAATTTCAAGGATCTGATCTGTATACGTTACTGCAATGTACTTTTGGATCTGATTTGATATATATAACCAAAAAATTGAAACAGTGACTACTGTTCTAACCTAGGGACGAACTACAGATGCACTTCAAGCCATTCAAGATGGCTGCCAATGAAGAGGCTGATTTACCTATCCCTGTAATCAATCCCGCATGCAAAATTAATTAATGTTTTTAATAAAAGTGCTCTTCCCGACATCCCGCAATTATTGTGAAGAAAAAATTAATATAATATATTTCATGACAGATGCAACATTTGATTACCAGAATAACTGTTGGATGTCATGGGCAGCACTAACAGTCAGCAATTTGTTAGGCTACATAAAAAATTTTAAAAAATCCAACTTTTTATTCAAAATCCATTAGCTGTATGTGGGGAAAAAAAGTAAGACAAACAAATATTGCGTAAACGGATTCGGAAAGCGGGTTTCGTATTTTTTTAAAACGTTTTTCATAAATAAGAGTAAATAATAGGACAATGGGAATAAATTATAACAGAATCCTCAGACAATAAAAAAGGAAAAGTATTATGGCTTAATCTTAGTGGGCTTTCCGCCATCCTGTCACATAGAAATAATGATAATAAATTTTACATGGATAATGTTTTATTAAATTTATGGTTAAAACTGAAACGTAGAAATTTCGATCGTGAATGTAATTCTTCCTCTGAAAGTCCCCTCCTCTTCTTCACCATATTGCAGTGGTCAGAATAGAACGGATTATAGGTAGGAGCTCAAATTCCGATTACGGAACTCTTATGTTTAAATATATTTTGTACAGAAAATTTTATCCTCAGTAGGACGGATGAAGATCTATAAAATAAATTTCAAAAGTTTTATCATGCTACTGGTATGTGAATAACTCGATTTCTTTACAGAAAATCTGCTCTTAATTGGGAGTTGAGAATTAATGAACTTTTATAAATGACAAGGAGGGACAGATAACCTTACATTTCCCTCTTGTAACCCTCAACTGTTGAAGAGATGTGTAGCTAGCGCTTCACAATGGCACGACATTACTGTTCTGGACAAGTTTTGAACAAATCACAGAATTTTCGTAACAAAACTTATTAGGAAATATGGCCTACGGCCGGAGATCGTTTATCAACAATTTATAAATAAACTGTATAAATTTCAAAACATTTAGGCCTGATGAGGTTCTTATGAATGCCTGTATATTATTTTATTTGAACGGCAAATCGTTCCCAAACAAGATTTGGAACCACTCTCTTTCCATTTTAATGAAAGTAATATTTGCTAAATACAAATTGCAAATTTACGGACATTTAGCTTTTTCTAATTAAATAAATATTTTCGATTTTGTGAGCTGAAAATATGTGCTTATTACTTTTGTTTTTTAAATTTAATTTACGATTTTTATTTGAGTTAGATATTGTGTAAGTTAATAGGCATATCATTTTAGCTTATGACTTTTATATCGATTATTTTTATAAAAACTTCTTCCTTCTGGAACAGCCCAGAGGCAGCCATAGTTATCTCTTCTTCTTCTTTTACATTGACTGTTATAAGCAAAATATAGGTCATAAAATACTCCATTTCATTCCAAGCACTGAAAATTGTTTTACATATCATAGCATTCATTTTTCGTCATTTTATATTAATGACAGTCTTATATTAATTGAACAAGAATAAATATGAAATGATATTCCAAACAGTTTCAGCTTTATTTCTGCAACTCCTTCACTCGCACTCACTCACTCTCTCTCTCTCTCTCTCTCTCTCTCTCTCTATATATATATCTACAAAGCCATTTCTGTAACGCTCATCAATATAGCCCGTTTGTTTTGGATATTCTGCACTATTTCAAGAATAACGGTAATTGAGTAGCTGCATCGTATATCTGGCATAAGAAGGCTTTCCACGATAACAAGATGAGAGAAGGACTTAAATCTTTCTTAAGGAAAAGTACCAGATGGTTAAAATACATAAAGTTGTTAATCCTAGGAAAGAATACGTTGCATCATATACCAAGCCTTTTCGCTCCTTGACATTTGCTAAATATTTTCGTTGTTGCGCAGTTGCCGCCTCTGTCTTCCACTTCATATATTGTCTGGAAAACACCACTATATTATGTAGTAAATAAGCCAGGATCATAAATTCTCATCAATTCATTACTAACTTCCATATAGAAGAAAATGAACTTTCTTCAAACCATATATATGCTTACCTAAGAATCTAACATTTAATTGGGAAATAATTGTTTTCCACCAAGGAATTTTAATATTTAAAAAAAACAACAGGAGGAGGGGGGACTAAGTTCTCTCAGGAGTTCATCAATATTCCTCTGAGTCAATACAATAACATAACAAACTTTAACAAAAGTATATTGAGAAAAAAGTCTTTGCCACAGGAGCTGTATTAATAAGTGAATTCCCCCGTTTCTCTGCTGATGCCAGTATTTGAATAATCCATGTCATGCAATGCCCACTTATATATATTTTATCAATAAACAAAACTTCGCTCAGTGTCATTGTTCTAAGTATTACGCCTACTGCACTCAAGAGAATTTCTGTACTCCAACTAAACTTTCAGGAAATCCCCCACTCCTGTTCTTTAGTTTCTTTTCGACAAACATTTGAAAAGCAACTACTGCAAAAGAAGATTTCGACATTAACATAGCCAAGTCGTTCTAAAGCATTCACTACGCTCCCTCAAGCATGGTAAAGGCCTCCTCCAAGTTTTATCGAACTCAATTCGTAAATAATTCATGATCTTTTAATGAAAATGTTGTCATTCATTCCTGAGCCATTCTATTTTTTTTTTTTTTTTTTTTTTTTTTGTTATTTGGCAACTCTCATAAAATTATCTCAGATTGACCTAGTGAACTATCATCTTAAAACATCTCTATGTGAAAGCGATTCCAATACAGACATATTTCCAATTCACTAAAACGCAAGCGTACATATTTCCTGTAGTTTTTTATCGGTTATGATCTTCTTGTTGAACTCTTCAGCCTCTAGAGAGAAAATCAGTTATACATTTTCTTTTTTCTATTAAATATGTAAATTTAATTTGCATTTTTGTTCAACAAAGATGGAATAATAATTCGACATTTAAATAAACTTCATCTTTTCCAGGATTTTGGAACGTTACTACATTTCATTCAGCTAATTTGCTATAGATACCCTCATTATATTGCTTAAAATATTTAAATTGACATCAAGATGATCTTATTCTATGAATACACTTTTTGAGTATGTTAGAATGAGATATATTAAAGAATACTAGCTTTACTATCTCAAAAACTTGGATAAAAATAATTTAAAATATTAATTGAAGGCAATATATCAAAAACTTTGTTAGAGGGAAATACGGGACAAATTTATTTTGCTTGAAAAGCAATAACATTTCAACACACTAAATATAAGTATTTCTCAAATTGGATCTGCCAAAATATAATAATAAATAATAATTTTTAAAAAACTCCAGGTAAGTACATATTTTTTCAACAGCTAGCAGTACGGATCTTGCAAATCTTTAAAGCTTTAACTTTAATTTGTAGTTAAACTTCTTAGCGTCTTTCTTTATTTTGTCATTCCATTTCGTTCTCGGTCTCCCTTTGCATCTAGTTTCCACCGCTGTTGCTTTCATTGTCATGAACAGAAGTGATGTAACCTCTATCAATGGCCCGCTTATTTGCTAGATCAGAGGTATTTGAAATACTCTGCTA
This sequence comes from Oncopeltus fasciatus, assembly GCA_000696205.2. Taxonomy (NCBI): domain Eukaryota; kingdom Metazoa; phylum Arthropoda; class Insecta; order Hemiptera; family Lygaeidae; genus Oncopeltus; species Oncopeltus fasciatus. The sequence goes on from KZ808950.1 coordinate 96,793, forward strand.
TTGGAAAATCTATTTTTCAAACATTTATGTGTCCCTCAACACGTACGTCATAACTGTGTTTTTGTGTTTGTGCGTCAAGGCGTGATCTCCTATATAGTCGCAGTGAATACTTGGTTTCATGATTCCAATTAAAGAATTGAAATTATTATCTTTTATAAGGTTCTTCTTGACCGGATTTATCTTTTACCGCTACACGTGGTACTTTAGAGAACTTAGGCCAGCATTCAATGAGCTATATCCGCCTTTGGAACACACACACAAACGATCAGATAAGAGATCGTGTAGTTTTAACAGAAATAGTGTGACCAGCTCTAACCAATCCAATCCCAATTTACGCCAACCTTGGAGTACATGTGACTTTGTTTAGAGGACCTCATGAATGTATGGAGGGAGCGATTTCCAAAACGAGGACACCAATCCTCCTTCTACTAGTGCCGCGATCTCAGTGTGTCCTAGAGAGCAACTTAAGGAATAATAGTTCAGGACTGGGAGGACTGGATTCGAATCCAGGAGATTGTAAGCAAGTCACGCACGCTTATCTCTCTGTACCATAAGCTTCCCTCACATATAATTGTGAAAGGAACATTGTTCTTCTCCTAAGAAGGAGTGGGGAGGAAATTACCAAGTTCTAAGAGCTTGTTTTGAGGATTTTCTTGTATTTGCATTTGTATCATGGATCCGTATCATGTCAAAAGTAATTGGAATTACGTCAGAAAGCCGAACGAACAACAACAGTTAGAGATTCAATGGACGCCAGATAAATAAGCTGATGGAACAGGAGCGGAATGCGTAAGAGAGAACGGTTCGTGCGAAAGGAACGGCTGTTTGCTGTCCCATTCAGAAGGAACTGTTAGCTTCGGCTTCTCATGGCGGATTAGGAGACGTTTCTTTCCCAGCTCTTGCGTAAGAAGCTCGTTAGAAGACTCTAATTAATATCGCTCTGTAGCAGTAGTTCGCGCCGGCCCCTTTTGTCTTGGGTGAAAGTGACGTAGTCGCACCTTGTCCTCCATCGGACCGTGGAAGTAGTGCGAGTCTGCTCCACCCTTCCCTTAATCATCGTAATCAGTCGTGCTAATAACTTACTGAATATTGTATCGGTACTAAAACGAGCTGTTCGCGTTGACTTATTAAATTTCGTAGACATTTCGCTTAATCAACTGAGTAGAAACTAAAAGTTTGTTTTTCCATTTGAATATTAGTGTATTACACATTACCCAGTATACTGGTAATGCTAGTGTTGGTTTCGTAACATAACTGACTCATAGTAACGATAGTATTGTGAAAATTATTATTACATTTTTTTTTGTATATTAGTATTTTTTAGATATTAGTATTTTGCCATTGCTGAACATTATAAAATAATTAATTTAATTTAATGTATGAATCAATGTATCATTTGTTTTAATGCCTCTTACTTTTAAGAAGAATCTGAATCTCAATTTAGCGTACAAGCCGGATTAAGTTAACTAACTGTAAACTGTTAAAAATGAGTGTTATAAGATTTTTAAACATTACTGGAAAAGTTAACTGATAAAGGAAGTCACGTCAACTGGAGCACTGGATCGCCACGGTTTTGAATATCTTGTGTCACGAGTCCTCTGCGAGGATGTGACCCACTGTCCAGGAAAATATTTTACATTTTGGGGAGTGCACGTGAGGTCTCCAGGAATTTTTGTGTAGAAAGTATGAATTCTTTTTAATAAAGTTTTACCATTCTTGATGATTGAATTATATAAAATTGTTACTGATATCAATAGAGAGAAAAATAAGCGACTCCTTTGTAACAATGTTTGTTCCTATATATTTGCTAAAATATTAAGAATATATATATAATCTTAAGCGGATTATCTAAAAAAAAAATCACCTAATCAGAAAAAAGAAAAATTAAACAAATTTTAAAACTAAATACTCTTGATAACCCATGGCGTCATAAGGGATAATCAATTCCATTCCGTAAAGAAACCATTCAAATGAAGAAGAAGAAAAAACTAAAAATACTTAACTCGCTCCATATTTTAAATGAAATTCGCTCTTTAGCACACCCTTTGTGTCGGGTCATACAAACTATCATTTCAGTGAATCAACCAGTTGATTTTCTTATCAAGCACTTATTTTATGATTAAACTTGTTTTTTAAGTAGGCATGATAGGGTAAAGTAGCATAGAGCTTTATGCCGTGCATATAACATGCCGGGCATCTGCCCCAGCCGTGAGAAACACACGCGAGTAGGGTGTTGGCCGGAACCGGGCGCGAAGTATGCCGGGAACCTTCCACTCTCTCCTCCAGCTCCATTCAGGAGACCGCGTCCTTGGCGAACTACCAATAGGATGGCACACTTGTCTAAATTACTGTTTGGGATAAATAGGGTCTGGCTGAAGTAAGCCATTGGGATTTCCCCCAACCTCTAGAACGCCATGACAATTTCATTATTTCTATGGGGGGAGAGGGACCATCCGTACGTGTAAGGAGACAAAGAAAAACCATAATTGTGATTTAATAATGATCCCATCACATTTAAACCGGTGTGTTTAATATAAATATGGACAATTTTGTTGATAACTTGATTACCACTTCAGCCTTGATTATCTTTGTCAACAAAACAACGTTATACCTAGCATGAATCACAAAGTACACTCACTACTTCTAGTAAGTACTATTTCACTTTTAGAACATTAATAACTGTTATCCTTTTCGTGAATTCAATGATTTTCCTATTATCTACAAAGGAATAAGTAATGAATTAAAAGAAGGATTAATGCAGAAGTTAGTTTAAAGCCAAACTAAAAAAATATTGTATATTTAGATGTTTCCCTGGATACAAACATTAAATACCTAATTGCAATTATTATTAAGGAATATACCTAGCAACTGATTTCAGTTGAGTTCCCTTATTGAATACATTTTTAATTGAAAGTAACATTTTAAATTAAAATTATAGATTTCATAGTACGGATTATAGCCTACGTTTGGACTGAAAATTAAGTATCATTTGCTTAGCAATTTCTCTGATAACGCTGTAAGACGATTCGCCGCTGCACAATTTGAAGCCGACATCAGCTAGCTTGATAATCCTTGTCCGCTGTTTGAGATAAGTGATGACAGTAATAAACCATAAGTGGAACATGGTTAGAAAGGATTAAATCAAGGGAGCTTTGGACATTTAGTGTTATTAGCAGATTTCTCTCAAGGAATGCAGCATTTGAAATAAGTAATCCTCAAATGAACAGAGAACATGAAAAATTAAATAAACCAAACTTATGGTTCCCTCATCAGTTAATTTACTTATAAATCGCGCTAAAGCCTTTTGGAAAAAATATTTAAATAATTGTATCCATTCTTAGGTTCTATATATTTCTTCTCTTTGTTTTACCAACACGCACACACACACATAGTATTTCTATTTACACAAGCTTGTGTTTTTGTGTATGTATATATATAATTTTTTCAATGTATAATTTTGAATAGCAGATTAATATTTATAGCTGTACAGTATTCTTGAAGAAAGGCCGCCTTCAGGCTTAAGGTATCTTCTGAAAGTTTTATTATGCATACATTGTACGCTGCTATTACTAACAAAGTATTCTATATTTTTTCCAGGTATGCTGACTGATGAAATATCACTTTTAGGAAAATGGAAGTTGAATTCTCCAAGGTAGGTCAGAATAAATTTGTTTTCCATTAGCTGAAAATCCTTTATTTATTGAAAGTCAGTGTAATAGTAATCTAGGAGAAGAGCTATAAAAATTACCTTAACATAAATTATTTCAAATGGGATACTTTTATGATCAAGCAACTAAAAATGGCTTTAAAAATTGCAATTACTTTTCAAATATACTAAATTGACATTGGCATTAAAAAAAAAAAAAATTTTCCTCACTGAAAAGAATTTTCTTCTTTTAAATTATAAAATGTAACATTTTTTTTAATGACTACATTACGGCAACCCTATTCAATTTTTTTTAATTACTCAAAAATTCTTTTAATAAGAAATATGTGGTGTTAATTATAACTTATTTCGCAGCCCTTTATAAGGTTCGGTGTATCTAAAAGCAAGTGTTATGGGAATATCGCTATTCGTAGGTGCCTGTGCAAAGGGAGAAATTAGTCAAATTATGGGCTGAAAGAGATGCATGGGCAAAAGAAAAATAATTGGCAGAGATAAATGGGAGAATCAGATGGAAAAAGAGAGGGATAGAGATTTAATGAGAAGGAAGAGACAGGAGTGGAAGGAAATTCAGTAGCGTCTGAATTGCCAAATCTTTTTTTCATTTCCCGCAATCAAAATTTGGAACTTTCATTTAATTATAATGTTTTAGAGGTTTGTGAATTTTCTTTACTCGGATAACATGGAGTCGTGCCTGTTTGTACTTGTGCAAAACAATCCTTGAAATAATAAGTCGCGCAAACGAAAATTAAATTTAAAAATTTGATTTTATGCTGACATAGGCTGCAGTGGACCAATTAGGAGAAAAATAGTAGAATAAAGAAAAGGAGGGAGTACATGAGAGAGAGAGAGATAGAGAGAGATAGAGAGAGAGTGAGAGAGAGATAGAGAGAGAGAGAGAGAGAGAGAGAGAGAGAGAGAGAGAGAGAGAGAGTGCGAAAGAGAGAGAATCGATGAATGGAATATTTAGCCAGAGCATGTGATAAAAAGGAGAAAGAAAAAAGAAAAGGTGGAAAGTTGAGGTGGAGGTAGAAGAGAAAAAATATAGTAAGATTAGTGAGATAGAAAAAGATACAGGAAGTGAGAGGAAATAGTTAGCAAGAGTATAAAAGGAAAAAAAATAAGGATGGAAGAAAATGGAGGTAAAAAGGATAGATATAGATAAATAGAGAGAGAGAGAGAGGGATTGAGTAAATGGGTGGAGGTGAAAGACAAAACTATTGAGAAAGAAGAAAAGACATTGAGTGAGAAGAAATAGTTAGCCAGATTATGATAGGAAAAACAAAGATCGGAAGAAAATGGAGATTAAAGGGAGAAAGAGAAAGAGAAAGAGGATGAGAAAAAGGGATGGAGAGAGTACAAATTGAATAAGTGAAAATAGAGACTTTCGCTGGAGTCCAGTCCCAGTAGATATTTATCAAGCCCTACCCCTTTTCTTAAAGGTCAGGAGTAGGGCTTGACAAATATCTACTGGGGTTGTAGTAAGCTGGTAATAGTACCAAGCACTTCTCTGAGTAAGTTTCCAAAAATAATTAGAAAGGGGAAATTACAAATTTTATTATTTTGAATGGAATCCTTTTAAATTTGTCCATTAAGTCCATCAAACATAAAATGTTAAAAGTTCAAATGGAGTTTTTTTTTTCGGATCTATCTTCACCAGGTCGGTGAAAAAAATCTAATCAAATGTTAAATTTTCCTATAGATATTCTACCTAACTTTTAATAAATTGTCGAACATTTTATATATCACTATGTACTTTTATATATTTTTTTCTTTTATTATGTACTATTGGTTATAAAATCAATACTGTGGCAAATCTGCTTAATAATAAAATTTATTTTTCCTTTCAAAATTTATTTGTTTTTTTTTTTAACCTTAATTAAATGGTTAAATGAGACATATCTTGTCTGACAGACAATCAAAAGTTTTTAGCGAGTAGTAAGAGTTCCATGTTTTTTATATGTTTAGATGCAATTTTAAAACCTACAATTTTTGAAGAAAGGGTGATCCGTTGGATTTTTACACTTATTTTATTGTTCAATGATTGAAGGGAAAGATCGTAACAATGAGATATATTTTCCAACATAACAATTACACAATTCCAATGGTAAGTTCTCCTCACTCTATGCTGAAATAATTCAGTCTCGTTAATAAATCGAATCTATTATCGCATCTAAAAGCTGATCAGGAAAATGTTGATGCTTAAATAAAGGCGACACCTTGCTAATAACTGTTCAAAAACTCTCTAATTTCTCTCTTACGGTAACTTTTTGTCATAATAAATACTTACATTTCTTGTAGATTGTGAACTTGGAAATCAAATTAGTTAATGATATAAATGTTTTAAAACGATACTCTTTTAAAGCTTTGTCGATAATACTGGCAGATAGCCATTACTGAAGAGAAAATTAATTTACCATATATATGTCTAGGTATGTCTAAAGTTGGAGCTGAGAAGTTGCTTAACGATGTTTAATAAAGATAAATGAAATCCAAGCTGTCGTGTCACCGTTGAAGAATGTGCTTTGTTTATAGTTATGAGCTCATTATTACTTCCAAAGAGTCTTTATAAGCTAGGATCCGTGAACCAAGAATAATTTGCGGGAGGATTCAGCTAAAACTTTTAATCTAATATGGAAAATATGGACTTACGAAGTAGAAATCTGGGGTGCTGCCAAGCCTTCCAACATCCAAAGAATCCAGTCCTTTCAATCCAAAGCCCTCCGAATAATTGCAAATGCTCCCAATTACGTATCCAATTCCTCTCTTCACCTCGATTTTTATATTCCTTTTGTTCAGGATCTAATTTCTTACCGCTTCAGCCTTTTCCACAGTAAACTACCACGCCATCCTAATCCACTGGCACTGACCTTGTCTTCCAACTCCAACCCCTACAACCCTCCCCGTCGGCTCAAACAAAGATGGTCCCGCGACCTCCTGGGGACATTGTCTGTAAATAATTTGGGATTGGTGTCACTGCTCACCTCCTCTCCTCATGTGACTTTCATTAATGTCATTAATTAATGAATTTTTTTTTACATTATTCATTGTAATCAAATTACAAAATGTTTTTATTTATTTTTAACAGAATGTAACATGCAAATAAAGTTTATAAAAAAATATGAAAAATTGAATGAAATGCAAACATCTGTTCCGTCCTCCCGAGTCCCTACGTATTTCCAGTGCCACAAACCGGTAGTTTGGTAGCCTCGTTCGTTTATCGACAATGACATTATATGTTCTAAAATAGAAAATATAATTCACATTTTTTTTTTTCCAGAAAATTGTTAATCGTCATAGCTGAAATTTAATTGATGTATAAAAATGTCTGGACATTCATAAGCAAAGCAAATTTCGCATGTTACATTAAGGGTGGAAAAAAAAAAGTGCTAATGATCGAAATAATCTAACAAGCCAATAAGTACAATATAGTGAAAAGGCTGTCTTACAATATGGAGAAACTTTAAAGCTAAAAATATATACAATGATAGTATAAGTTACATGCTCTTTTAACCATTTATGAAAGTTAAATAATAAATAATTAAGAATCTAACTAGCTAAAAAAATCGCTCCCTTTATCTTTTTTCGGTCGGCCAAGTGTTATCTATTTGTTGTAAATAGTATTATATCATTGTATATATTTTTAGCTTCAAGGTTTTTTTTTCATAACCTGACAAAAAACGTCACAAACAATATTTATATTTTGATTTCGTTACTCTCCTTTTCAATAATTTATCTATGACAACTCGCACAAGGAAACATCGAATTCGGTTTCTCTTTTTTTATATTGAGGGGGCTGCTCAAAAAGATTATAAAATTATTGATTTTTGAATGATTTTTAAAAGTATTAACATTAATTATGTACATTATACGTCTATGATTTTCTGCATATTTTTTCTCAATAAGCTAACAGTAAAGTTTTCAAGAATAACTAATTTATCCTTATTTATTTATTATTGATTGCTACAATTTCAATGGCGCAATGCCTCCTCAAATCTGTGTTCACAACAGCTGCTTGACTAGCAGAAAATTGATAATTCCTTATTAATGATGATGTCAAGGTGAGAGTAAACCTCTACTAATTTATCGAGGGCAGGATTTGAACACGCAGCGCCAGGATTGCGAGATCCGAATGGATCCCACGAGCTACCCTGGCGCACCTGTTCTATTTTTAATTTCCCACTTATTTCTAGATTTCATTTTACGAAAAGAAGGTCAAACAGAAGATTTATCTCTTGTATTTTGAAAATTTTAAACATAAATGCGTTTACAGACAAATGAATATGTTAAAGAGCTACATTTTCCTGAAAGTAGGATTGGTGCAGAACACAAGAAATTTATAAAAAGGCACAATTCTATTGGTCTATTAGTGTCAACGTGAATTATTTCGTTCATAATTTTACAAAGGAGATAGGCACAAATTATTTTTAAGGTTATCTTAAAAATAAATGACATTAAAAAGATTTATTAAGAAAAATAACGAGTTTTGCTATAACTTGAAATATTAAATCCTTGTAACTTCTAACCTATTCAGATTAAACGAAGGCAATTTCCAGACCGGCAATTTTGTCTATCTCTTATTTCCGAGCATCAACAGCCGATTCGCTAATTCCATCCAAGTTACATAAATATGTCCATGTTTATTTAACCCGATTCCGTGGAGCGAAACGACTCGGCGGTTGTTTTTTTTAAATAGCTTATTTATACTCCGTCTCAGAGTATCATTACCAGGGGAATGGTGAGGGAAAGAGATGTTGAGGTGTTGCTTCACAGCGTGCCCCTAACACATTGAGGGCGGGACACCTCTCCTCCCGTTTACCGAGAGGGCTAACTGAATAATAACGTCCAATTTTACCTGTGTTGCGAAAGACACATCCCACCGAATCGCCCGGGGATTGGGAAAGGGAGAACTTCTACTGCACTTGCCGAGCTGACGCTTGCCTGCTGCTGCTGCTGTCAATTCACAGGTAGCGGCTGAGGGCTTTCACTGGCAGCTCCTCTCTCGCCACAGCGTTACTAGATACATACGGGATTCTGTATGTACGGATCACAGTCTTATTGTGACGGATTAGTGGGATTGCCGAGTGGTTGTTGCTCTGAAGAAAAGTTAGTGGTAAACAACTCGGCTAGTACTACTCTGTAGGGTATTCAACCACAAAGTATATATTTTTGTTTGATTTATGATGTTAATGTTATGTCTTTTAAAGCAAAAAAAAAAAAAAAGTTATGCAAAACATAGCCTCAGCACATAACACTTTTTAGCATGTGCCTTATGATATTACAATCAATTTAATACATTTTTTCCTCTTAAAGACATCATATTACAATACAAATAAATTAATACAGACATTTTTTGCCCTTCCTTCCGCTATGAATTTTAAGCCATTTTCATTCATTTCTGGGAAATCATAGATCGCAAATCGTGAAATACCGTCACATAAATATATCTCAGTATATATATATATAATAACAATGAAATATCATAATATTTTGTTTTAGTCATTTTCTGTTAATGTTAATAATTCAATCATACACATATTATTTATATACATTATATATATATATATATATATATATATATATATATATATATATATATATATATATATATATATATATATATATATATATATATATATATATATATATATATATATATATATATATATATATATATATATATATATATATATATATATATATATATATATATATATATATATATATATATATATATATATATATATATATATATATATATATATATATATATATATATATATATATATATATATATATATATATATATATATATATATATATATATATATATATATATATATATATANTAATTTTGTCAGTTTTTTAAATTAATGTACATTGTAAAAATAATTTTAACACCTGCTGTCCGGGCCGGTGCACTTACCAGTTGTGCTACCAGGACGAAAAAGTCTTAAAAACTTTCATGCGTCCTGGTAGCACAACTGGTAAGTGCACCGGCCCGGACAGCAGGTGTTAAAATTATTTTTACAATGTACATTAATTTAAAAAACTGACAAAATTAAATATAATCCTGTAAATAATAAGGCTATGCGTTTAGGCCAGGTCATTTTGATTAAAGTAGTTGGGTCGTGATTGGCATAATAAAATAAGAAAATCTTTGGCTTAAAGGTCTTAAAAATTAATTGTTATTAATGTCTATTAATTTTCTAGGACAATAATTATTAATTATGACGGCTGTGTCTGCAGTATAAGAGACCACTGTTGAGCGAAGAACGTGGCCAGTGTGAAAAAGTCTTTATTGCGTCATATATGGCATACGATGATCTTGTCATGTACTGAAGGTAATCTGCATAGGAAAGTAAAAAGAGGAATGACACGTCTCTCGGTCGTGCATGTGAGGTCCCCGAATAGTGACGTAAAACGACACCATCTTCCCCGTGGAGCGAGGATTCAGCAGTCCCACGGCTGCCGCAATTTCCCCCCGACCGAGGCACGAATGACTCCCTCTGCAATGGTTACAGAAAAGAAAAATGCCCCGCAAAACGAGGGATTGACAAGCACTTTCCAGCGGATCCTCCCCCGCTTCAAAGGAGGCACGCTCGCGGCTAGAAGACTCTCTCCGGTCCTTGGCCGCGCTCCGGCTCTGTCATCCGACTTTTCGACACGCCCGTGTGCCAGGGCAGTGGTAATCGGCAAGAGGCCAAGTACTTCCGCAGAAACTGTCTGTACGTTCTGAGGAAAAGAGTTAGAGCAGAAGAATCAACTAATCGAGGAGTGCTCCCTCGGGTGGGATTTTCAGTAATCTCTAGCACTATTAGCACCGGAACTCTTCTTCGAAAGCCAATTCGAAAAGCAGGTTAAATTCAATTTAATAGTTTCTCAAGACACAGCCCCCTTCACGTCAATAACGTCTTTGACTACCCCCTAGACGTCTCCCTGGACTACTAGTAAGTCTTAAAAACTTCCATATACAAGGTTTACTTAAATCTCTAAATGCTCTAATTTACATAATGAAAATGAAAACGTTTTAGGGTACTACATGAAATGTACTATTTCTTCACAAGTGTTTCTTCAAAATCTGGGATTGGAAACCCATTAATGGTTTAGTTTGTTTTCTGATCCATGCCATACAAATTGCCTCTGCCTAAGCTCATTGATATGTTTCTAACTCATTATAATCTGCTTAAATTAAATTTTTGGGTAAGTCCTAGCTGAGGTAATCGTCTTATATGAAACCATGGAATCTTATTATTGGGATCAACCGATTAAAGATATAACTCTTATCTGAGTAATTAATTAATCAAAAGATTAAAGAATTCGTACTCTGCCTAAACTCTATGTAAACCGTTTCATTTGGTACTTCGGAAAAGCCAGAAAAACATTAATCACCTACCATGATGGAGCCAATTACACCATTATTCAATTGGTCCAAATAAAATTTAATTTGGTTTTCAGGGACCATTACTACAACATTAGCAAACACTTGTAGATACCTTATTTTATCGGCTAAAACTGGTCTTAGAAATCATTGATAATTCTATCAATAACCCACATACCCCAATTGATCAAATGATCCATAACCTAATAGTAATTTTAGACATTTAACAAGCTGTGGTGGGCGCGAGGGTAGTTCAGAGGATCCGTTCGGGTCTCGCAATCCTGGCGCTGCAGGTTCAAATGCCGCCCAGGGTAAGGTTTATCTACAAATAAAAGCTTGTCCTGAGCCATGGATGTTTAGAATGGGGTAGCAACCTGTAGATAGCCCCTCCCCCCCTTCATTGACCCTGGGAGGTTGAAAGGGAGACTAATACACACACACACACACACACAAAAACAAGCTTTGGCTACAATCAGACAGGTAGTCTCCTTAGCTTTCAGTAATATAAACCGAGAGGTTCGTCAGGAAACACACATTATTGTTAATAAACGTTTAGATTCTACGTCTTTAGCGAGAAAGGCAAGCCTCTATAGAAAAGATTGAGACAAACCGATAAAATAAATGTCATTGGCGTATTGAAGGCCATTAATTTCGGTATTATCATAGATTAATTTCGACATTTCATTACTTTCAGTAAATAAAAGTATTAAAAAGCTGAGAGCCATATTTAGTAAATAAAAAAAATAATGGCCTTTTAATTGGCAAACCTTTATGCATCGCAGACTATTTCGGCATGCTTTGTCTTTTATGTCTCTCATGTTGTAATGTCTTTTATTATTGTTTTTAATGGATAGTTATTACAAACCATCATCAAAAATTAAATGATAAAGCAATAAAAAAAATTTAATTGTCATGCATGCAACAAAAGTTCAAAAGAGGAATAGAAAACCTTTAAGGAAAAGTCATATTGTTACCTTTTATCCACATTTTGGTAATACACACAACTGTAAAATCACATTTGCTTTATGATCATTATATGTGTTATTTATTACACAATTGCTTAACTGTGTATTACAGTTACGAGAGATACTGTATAATCTAGCTATCTAAATCCGACAATGATGCGTGATACAATCAGATCAGTCAAAACTAACCCTTGTACAAAATATGGTAGTGTAATCGCCAGTACATGTTCATTAACAAGATTTATACCATTGTAATACACTATCAGAATAATATATGCAATCATCTACTCTGAATGGTTTTTTTCACCAATAAAACAGTCACAAAAGTAAGTTAATCAGTAAATAGAATAAAAATCTAACAGTCCCAGCCAGGACTCGAACCTGGATCTCCAGCTGGGACAGTTAGATTTTTTATTCTGTTCCCTTTCACTAAAAATTGTTAAAATTTACGTGGGATTAAATACCACAAGAAAATTAATATTTATAAAGTTAATCAGTAGTATTGGAGCATGTCGGCGCGGGTATATCTACATTTCAAAAATAAATACCACGTTTCTCTTGCCACAGATATTTATTTTGCACAGAAAGTTTTTCGGCTTTTCGACCGCCTCGGCAAAAACCTACGTCCACTCCAGACCTACGCCACCCGATGAGGAAGAACATCTTTGTGTGAAAGGAAAATATTTTAGGAAAACNTAAAAAAAATAATGGCCTTTTAATTGGCAAACCTTTATGCATCGCAGACTATTTCGGCATGCTTTGTCTTTTATGTCTCTCATGTTGTAATGTATTTTATTATTGTTTTTAATGGATAGTTATTACAAACCATCATCAAAAAGTAAATGATAAAACAATAAAATAAATATAATTGACATGCATGCAAGAAAAGTTCAAAAGATGAATAGAAAACCTTTAAGAAAAAGTCATATTGTTACCCTTTATCCACATTTTGGTAATAGACACAACTGTAAATTCACATTTGCCTTATGATCATTTTGTGTGTTATTTATTACACAATTGCTTAACTGTGTATTACAGTTACGAGAGATACTGTATAATCTAGCGATCTAAATCCGGCGATGATGTGTGATACAATGCAATGGAGATCAGTCAAAACTAACCCTTCTGCAAAATATGGTAGTGTAATCGCCAGTACATGTTCATTAACAAGATTTATACCATTGTAATAAACTATCAGAATAATATATGCGAACACCTACTCTGAATGGTTGTTTTCACCTTTATAACGGTTACAAAAGCGGGTTAATCAGTAAACAGAATAAAAAAAATCTAACTGTCCCAGCCAGGACTCGAATCTGGATCTCCTGCTTCAGGATAATAAGTTTCTAGTCTAGCTCGTCCCGGTGTTAAAATGACAGCATACCGGCCCGGATAGCAGGAGNAATAAAAAAAATAATGGCCTTTTAATTGGCAAACCTTTATGCATCGCAGACTATTTCGGCATGCTTTGTCTTTTATGTCTCTCATGTTGTAATGTCTTTTATTATTGTTTTTAATGGATAGTTATTACAAACCATCATCAAAAATTAAATGATAAAGCAATAAAAAAAATTTAATTGTCATGCATGCAACAAAAGTTCAAAAGAGGAATAGAAAACCTTTAAGGAAAAGTCATATTGTTACCTTTTATCCACATTTTGGTAATACACACAACTGTAAAATCACATTTGCTTTATGATCATTATATGTGTTATTTATTACACAATTGCTTAACTGTGTATTACAGTTACGAGAGATACTGTATAATCTAGCTATCTAAATCCGACAATGATGCGTGATACAATCAGATCAGTCAAAACTAACCCTTGTACAAAATATGGTAGTGTAATCGCCAGTACATGTTCATTAACAAGATTTATACCATTGTAATACACTATCAGAATAATATATGCAATCATCTACTCTGAATGGTTTTTTTCACCAATAAAACAGTCACAAAAGTAAGTTAATCAGTAAATAGAATAAAAATCTAACAGTCCCAGCCAGGACTCGAACCTGGATCTCCAGCTGGGACAGTTAGATTTTTTATTCTGTTCCCTTTCACTAAAAATTGTTAAAATTTACGTGGGATTAAATACCACAAGAAAATTAATATTTATAAAGTTAATCAGTAGTATTGGAGCATGTCGCCACGGGTATATCTACATTTCAAAAATAAATACCACGTTTCTCTTGCCACAGATATTTATTTTGCACAGAAAGTTTTTCGGCTTTTCGACCGCCTCGGCAAAAACCTACGTCCACTCCAAACCTACGCCACCCGATGAGGAAGAACATCTTTGTGTGAAAGGAAAATATTTTGGGAAAACAAATTAAGTCGTCATTTGCTGGACTATACCATAGTTACGCTTGCACAGTCACTTCTCATTGAATAGTTCTTCGATTTACTTCTGAAGACTGAGAGAGTCAAGCGAATTTAATATTGTGTCTTTGATATTTCATTCAAAACTAACCCTCTGTAGTTTTATAATAAAAATTTTAAACAAAAACTATCGAAGGGGCACCAGGGTCGCCTGGTAAATATATCCTGCTACGTTGAAAACTACCCTTCTGTTACAGTGCTAGAGAAACTATAACCCCTATTGTATGGTAAGTCTTCTTTTGTGGAGCAATAAAATTTTATGTGCCTCAGGATGTGGTTGGGACCTGCATATCTTTTCTGTTGTAACGTTACACACATGATATATCGCTTCATACAAATGAACACATGAGAAAACGTAATGCAGCAACTTTAATCACATAGTTATCAAACCAATTTGATTGCTATGTGATTAAAGTTGCTTTGTTGTGGAGCTTTGAGATAGTAAAATAATGGATTAAATAACTCACGCTAAATTAATAACCAAAAGCTACTTAGTGGCGATGATATAGCTTAGGTATTCTAAGTGAGACTACCAAAATGGAACTACGGTTTCGAATCCTTACCCCGGGTTTCTATCAAAAATTGACGCAAGCCTAATGAAGATTTTAAAAAGTCTGCCCATAATTACCTGTCCAAATCAATATTATAGCCTCTATATCAATATCGTAATTGTATGTCTACGATGTAAAAAAATGAATGCTGAAATAGCCGTTTATACTCAAAGTACATACCTTTTTACATATACTGAGTTTTGTTTATACTTCATAGGCTAACTTCACACCATTTGGGACGGTGAAGCCTGGCGTCCCAAGCTGCGTTATGCGTGTTTAGAATAGGTTATTTTATTTATTTTAGAAATTACATCCTGCACAGCGTGCATCTTGCAATGTGCTCTCATAGTATACAATAAATAATAATAATAATGTACAACATACACCATAATTTAGAATAGGGTGAACACCAGTTGATAGTCCATTTCATCATGACCCGGAGTAGTTACATGGGAGAGAAAATTATAAAAACTAATTGAAATCTGGCTAAGAAGTCGAATTTTAAAAGTTTGCTGATTTTTTTTCTAGACTGATCAGGAAGGTAGAGTGGAAAAAGATCGTAGCTACATTCGGAAATTTCAACCTTAATAAGTATTATTCATAAAAATGACATAGAACATAAACGTTTTGACATTAAACATTATATATATTATCAACATAAATTTTTCTTTATGAAGCTTTCTTGAATTAAAGTTTTCAAAAATGAACGAAGATATTAGGATGATAAATGTTACTCTACCTCAGAACTGCACCTTCTCACATCCCCATCCAATTTTAACAGAAAATAAAAAATTTAAAAAAAAAAGTACAATGAGAAGCCTAATTACCTCATTTTTTTTCTTATATTTTAATAAGTAGAGGTCCCGCCCAAAACTCGAAATTACATTCCTAAATATATTTCTTACTATGCTTCTTTTTTTTTAATGTTATCTAGTATAATATAGTATGATATAAAATTACATTCCTCACCAATTTTTATCTATCATTTTTATTTTCCTTAATGCTAATTACAACGAAGATATAACGATTTTCAATTTTGGTCTTGCCTCCGCCAACCGAGTTTACCAGTCATTAAAGAAGTCATTTAACGGTTTACAAAAAAAAGAAAAAAAAAAAAAAAA
>KZ808951.1:29081-46038 GCA_000696205.2 Oncopeltus fasciatus
AAGAATTTTTTTTTTTTTTTTTAGAGCATTTTTATTTAAGAAAAATTCAAACTTTGATCAATGGTATATGTACCGCTTTGATCGATGACTTATTTAACAAAACCATTATTCCGTAAAAGTAGAACATCTGAGATTTCTGAGCGAAAAACTGTATCAAATGATGATGCAGCTTTATTGATTTGTTCAGTGTTAGCTTTACACTATTTACTTACAAGCGTTGGTTAAGAAATTAAACATATATTAAAATGGATGAAATGTAATGAGGATTAAATTTCCATGGTTTTTTTTTCTTTTTTTTTTTTTTTTAATGGGGACATATATGAACGGAAGACTGTTCCCCGTTGTGGGGACAGTCTGAACCGCCCTTATTCCCATGAAGGAGTTACAGGGTTACTGGTCCTCTGTCCGTCTCTCTTCCCTCTCTTTTAATTTTAGACGTATTAAACGCAGTTTAAGTTTATTTAGTAAAAGCCTTCTTTACCTCAGCAACACCTATCACAAATCTTTATATCTGGATTACAAATAAATTAATAAAAAATAGGTCTTAATACTGGAGCAATTCCTAATTTCTCTCAAAAGTAAACCTTAACTACATTTATTTTTTACGCTTATCTTGACAAGTTACGTCTTGACTCATAGTACAATTATTTTGGACACTTACAAGAAACCGTTTTGTAACATGTTACCAGGTCGTTGTAGAAGAAAACTTTTGTATGCGAATTCGCAGAGGCTGAAGTCTTGATGGTCCTAGATGCCTTGTCCTATACATTAGACGTAGGATGTAACAAGAACGATATTCAGTCATAAAACGAATCGGTTCCACTTATAACTATTATGTAACCTATAAAAAAAAAAGAAATAGGAAAAAAAAGTTTCTTTAGATAAGAGATAAGAAAAATATTTCTTTCTAAAATTAGTAAAATATTAAAATGTAACTAAAATTAATAAAAAAAAAAAAATCTTATTCTATTAAGTTGGCGGTAAATGGCACTGTGCAAGTTCAGCTTAGGAGGATTAGTGAAATTGCAGTGAGATGGCAGTGTCCTCCGAAGAGCTCACTCATCACACACCCACACACATACACGGGGCCTCTCGAGATTGATGACTCCACTTTGATGGGACCGGAAGCTAACGGATTGAGGACACGTGACTCTCCCCCTGCTACGAGAGACCGATACCCCAAGTCCCATTGTGTTCCCCACACTTGGGTCTGGGACGGCTCTCCCACACCTACAGCCCAACTGCTGATTAGTGACGATAGGCTGGCTCGCTGAAATTGATACCGCTCTATTGAGTGGGGGGGGGGGAGTAGTTGTAGGACATGCACAAATTTATCAAGTAATCAGTCTTTTGCATAAGCATTACTTGCGGGCATAATACTCTTACATAATTTAAGCTAATCATACAGAATCTATAACTATTCTGAAATAGGGATCTGTAATTTCTAGAAAAAGTAAATTTACTTCATCCATGTTGGTAGTTAAAAAAACATAGAAAGAAAGGTAGATTTAAAAAGTTTAGCGTACCCTCTCAGTGTGAAGCTAAAGCTTGCATTACTGGCGAGAGCTACTAGATTTACAGCTGGAGAAGGAGCGTACCCTCTCAGTGTGAGGCCAAAGCTTGCATTACTGGCGAGAACTACTAGATTTAGAGCTGGAGAAGGAGAGTACCCTCTCTGTGTGAAGCCAAAGCTTGCTCCCCACTTTTCCAAACTGTCTTCTGTCCTCCGCCATCACGGGCAGCCAACTGGCAAGCCCCCAAGCCCCCCCCCCCTCCCTTCCTACCCCGCTGCCTTTTTAATCAACCTCGTGCAGCAGATGCGTTTAATTAAATATACACGTACCCTGCTTCGTGTGACTGAGCAATATTTTAGTCCTGCCTCTAGCGGAAATTAAGTAGCACGTGTTATCCTCAATTTAAATTGACCTCCCTCAATTGGGAGTGATTGACGTTTCATGAAAGTCATCCTGTCTCTTTTGTCGATTTTATTTTATCATTTTTCAAGAAGAATTAGACAGTTTATTATGATAATTTTTATCCTGTAAAAATCAGTAAACTTAATTCTAAAGTATTATCCTAATAGTAATAAAATCATGGTTCCGCAAAATTTTATAGTCAATTTGTTGAATTATATTCGTTGAAGAAAGAATTTTTTTTTTTTTTTTAGAGCATTTTTATTTAAGAAAAATTCAAACTTTGATCAATGGTATATGTACCGCTTTGATCGATGACTTATTTAACAAAACCATTATTCCGTAAAAGTAGAACATCTGAGATTTCTGAGCGAAAAACTGTATCAAATGATGATGCAGCTTTATTGATTTGTTCAGTGTTAGCTTTACACTATTTACTTACAAGCGTTGGTTAAGAAATTAAACATATATTAAAATGGATGAAATGTAATGAGGATTAAATTTCCATGGTTTTTTTTTCTTTTTTTTTTTTTTTTAATGGGGACATATATGAACGGAAGACTGTTCCCCGTTGTGGGGACAGTCTGAACCGCCCTTATTCCCATGAAGGAGTTACAGGGTTACTGGTCCTCTGTCCGTCTCTCTTCCCTCTCTTTTAATTTTAGACGTATTAAACGCAGTTTAAGTTTATTTAGTAAAAGCCTTCTTTACCTCAGCAACACCTATCACAAATCTTTATATCTGGATTACAAATAAATTAATAAAAAATAGGTCTTAATACTGGAGCAATTCCTAATTTCTCTCAAAAGTAAACCTTAACTACATTTATTTTTTACGCTTATCTTGACAAGTTACGTCTTGACTCATAGTACAATTATTTTGGACACTTACAAGAAACCGTTTTGTAACATGTTACCAGGTCGTTGTAGAAGAAAACTTTTGTATGCGAATTCGCAGAGGCTGAAGTCTTGATGGTCCTAGATGCCTTGTCCTATACATTAGACGTAGGATGTAACAAGAACGATATTCAGTCATAAAACGAATCGGTTCCACTTATAACTATTATGTAACCTATAAAAAAAAAAGAAATAGGAAAAAAAAGTTTCTTTAGATAAGAGATAAGAAAAATATTTCTTTCTAAAATTAGTAAAATATTAAAATGTAACTAAAATTAATACTGGAGAAATTAGACAGGGTTTCGTTCAAGATCAAAAAAATAAAATACACCAAATTTATTGGGTCATTATTTTATTATTGCAGACGTTTCGATTTAACTTGTAAGTCATCATCAGAGCGATAGTGATGTATGGAAAGATTTACGAGGAAGGTTTCTGGTCGCAACTTAGAGTGCAGAACTAATCTGAAATAAAATGAAATATTTTTCATGGATTACTGGTGTATATAAATCATGTTAAAATATGCTACATTTTGTCAATTTTCTATAATTCATTCTGTCCTAATATACTGAAAACTTTGTAATTTAGCTGGAAACCAAATTACACCCAAACAATAATAGGTTTTTTTTGTTGTTTTTTTTCTTCCTTCTATGATTGAGGTAACATTGTGCGTAAAAGACCGTGGAAAAGGCCTTAGTCGTACACGCGTTCTCCCTTCTGTCCGAATGACAACAACCAACCAACTCTCCACCCCACCCCACCCCACAGTGGCGGCGGAGGACTGTGAAAAATCTCAGGCTCTCTCTCTCTCTCTCTGAATAAAACCTGAAATGGTCGCCTAAAATGCGGGACTAAAGCAGGAGGGAGGGCCAGGAGCGGAGTCCCCTGCCTACGGACGGCGTTGGCACCCTAGTGGAATAGACCCATTTGGCTGTAAGTAATTCGCTTTAAGGGCTGGGACAGGCCATCTGACAAGTTATTAGTAGGGAAGCGAGGAAGGGAGAGGGGAAGGGACAACTCGTCACCTCCGCCAGCCAGCCAACAACTGGAGACTCTACACAGTTAAATAAACAGGAAAGGAAACAGGCGGAGTGTTCCACCATCAATCTCTCCTTAAAGCACATTTGCCTTCTAGGAGTCAATATGGATTGTCTTTGTCAATTTGCCATCCACAATTAGATCCAGCCTGGAGTCTGCAAAAGAGGAAATCCTCAATGAAGGATTCTAAAATTATTTTAGTTGGGGTTCGGTCAAGGTAGATCCAAAAAAAAAATACAAATTTAATAAAAGTGTATATTTTTAAGCCATCTTCAGGGCTTTAGAAATACAATGTCATGAGAATTCAATAATAATTGACAATATTATAATATAGTATTACCATAATGTGATATCAAAAGTATGAATGTAGAAAGCTATAAAAGAGAATTTAAAAACATGCAGGTTACAACTTATTAAAAAAATAATTGAAGAAAATTAAAATAGTAATTTACCACACTTAGCTATCATGAAGACGAGAGAGGACGTATTTTTAAATTGTTTTTAAATTCTCTTACATAGCTTTCTACATTCATACTTTTGATATAACATTACATTATGGTAATTCTATATTATAATATTGTCAATTATTATTGTATTCTCATGACATTGTATTTCTACAGCCCTAAAGATTGCTTACAATGTAAGCCGAAACGTTGGCAGATAATCTATTAAAAATATACACTTTTGTTAAATTTGTATTTTTTTTTTTGGATCTACCTTGACCGAGCCCCAACTAAAATCATCTAATAATTTTATCTATGGTCAAAAAACTTTCCATTATCTTATAATCTTTAACTGAGTGAGAATTATGAAGCAGATTGTCACCAGAAAAATATTTAACTTAGTAAAATAAAAAAATTGTTCTGAGGAACAAAGACACTTGAAATTTTAATATATAATTGAGATAAAAAATCTGAATGAATTAACAATTTAGTTAGAAATTAACCCTTAATTAGGCTAGGATTATTTAATCTCAGCCAAGAGTTTCAGCCTTTATTCCACTTAATTTAAAATTTAAAAAGAAAAACTAGTTTAAAGTTGGTAAAGCTTTAGAGATTAAAGTAGGNAAATAATATCTTTGGATAATTTTTTTTTTTATAATTACGTTGATGGCTAAACTTTTATTCTTTACAGAAGCTCAAAACACAAAAGATCTCTTGGCTAGATATACACTTGTACTTAGAGGTGGATATGCACACATACACACATCAAAACTACTTTCTGTTGCTATCAATTAAACCGTCTTCAAATAATTGGAGACTGTTAGTTGTATAGAAATCTCTGTGCAACATTTTTGATATTGATCGATAGTGTTTCTTTGTATACGAAGAAAAGAAAAATAAAGTCCGTCACGAAAAAACTTCAAATTTCTCTGCAGATTTCTCATGATTAAAGATCTTCAAGAAAAAAATGGACATTGAGGAGAAAATGCTAACCTAAATTACACCTAATTTTATATTATTATTTTTCAATGCAACATCAAAGAAGATATAATTGATTTCCTAATTTAGCCTATCTCTATGCTCATTTTTCCAATTTTTATCATCAAAAAACTGATCTAACTGGTGACGGGAAATCTTCCAAATTTTAATTTTGGTTTCTCTATTGATATGTGTCTGTTTATTTTTATCGGTAATCGTTTTTATATACGTTTCTTATAGAAATGGTATGTAAAATATACATTCAACAGAACATATATGTTACAAAATTATATTTTCTGCCTATTAAATTCTAGTAAAACTTATTAAAAATAATATTCCCTCTAATATTTTTCACGACCCAAATTACAAAAAATCTATTGATGAATGAACGAATAAAAATATGTTTATTGTCTATATCAGCTGAGATTCACATTTTAAAAACATAAATATGAATTGACAATTGCTCAAAGCCGTCTGTCGAATGTGGACAAAGAAAATTTATAAAAATCCAAGCAAAAAATATAAAACAAAATTGATCATTCAATTATAAAGAATATTCATATTTTCACAGTTTACTCATTATGGCAGTTGTTAAAATTTTAAAAATAACATTAAATTTATGCGTGTTAGTATACATATACCATAGTAAAATGATATCAGGCCTAACTAAATGTTTTGTAATACTAGAATGCAATATATTATTTTATTATAGTATATAAGTGTTATTTTATAATATTGATATTCTTCAAAACGATAGCTTAAATATTATGGACATTATCCGTGGATTTTAATAATACATATATAATAGTATTTGAGTTTTATTATATTTTAATATGTCCATTCAACATAGAATGAATAAAACAAATTTGGCGTGATGATTCTTTTTTTGTTTTTCTCCCCATTTAATATAACGAAATCTTTGTTAATAATGTTGCAGTCTACCTCATTACGTCTTGATGAGTTTGTATGCTACATTTTTGTAATTGATTTTTTTTTTCCCTCTGGTTATAATAACTAAAATCCATCGTTTCTTATAATTCATCAAGTTATAAATTTCTTATGTATTTTCTTATATGACCCCAGAAAAATTACATCCCATAGATTTAATCCATGATAATTAATTGTATGTGTACATAATCTATTGTATGCTCAACCTTACTGAGTGGAAAAAAATTGCTGAGGGATTGGAAGAGATGATGGAAGTTCTTCCTCCTTCAAGCTACAGCCCTGATGTTGCCTCGTCTGATTATCATATCTTCCTATCCCTTCAACACATCCTGGACAAATATTTACAGGAAAAAGTAAAGTTGTAAACGCCATTTTAGGATTCCTCAATTCCAAGCCATTTCATTTTTACGGATAGGTGGGAAAATATGATCATAAATGATGATTAATTGATTAGATGTATTCAGTTATTAAATGCTGAATTTTTGAAGCTAAAATATGTTTCGTAAACATTTCCTTTTTAATCTTGTAGCATACTCATCAGTCAATAAAGAACTAATATAATTTTTTGCTTTTGAGCAATATTTTCTCTGAAATATAAGAATAATATATTTTAAGATTGTCTTTACTATTTATTTCTAGAATTCTTGCAGAATTATTAAAATTTAACAACAATATTATATGAATTAATGGTTTCGAAGAAAGACTTAATACCGAGCTTGGTTCCATTGTATGATATTATTATTTAAGTTTTTAGTCATAACCTGTTGGAAGAATTAGTATAATTTTGTTCTAAGATGATTTTAGTTGGGGTTCGGTCAAGGTAGATCCAAAAAACACAAATTTAAAAAAAATATATTTTTTAATAAAGACTATAAAGGAAATGTGACTTTAGGGACAGGACGTCCTCTCTCGTCTTCATGATAGCCCTGAAGATGGCTTACAATGTAAGCCGGAACGTTGGCAGATAATCCTTTATTAAAAAATACATTTTTTTATTTGTGTTTTTTGGATCTACCTTGACCGAACCCCAACTAAAATCATCTTAGAATAATATCTACGGTCAACAAACTCTCCTTTTGAGTATAATTTTGTTGCAATAAAAATTTACCTTATCTACATTACATAAAATATACTGTTTTATTTTTCTTCATTGTTATTTATGTCGAGGATTTTCAATAGCCCAACAAGTGTATGGATCTTAAACGCGTGCTTGGCTTTTCAAGCCTGGCTAAAATCTGGTGGCTTTAGCAGTTTTACAAAGAGCAACACGGACAAGTATTTTATTTCTTCCATGGAAATATTATAGTAGGGTTGGATAATAGTGCAAATGTGGAGATACATAATGTATGCTCAGTTATACCGAATACAAGAATACAGGATGAAAACCGCTTACTTCGGTCAGATAGCGAATCATGCCAAACATGAGATAAAAAGAGGAATGGATCAAGGGCAGATTATCGACTTGCTATTAGCAGGGAAGCTCTCTTGCTAATGAGGGTTTATTCCGAGTGATCAGAAGTGAATCCTCCTTCATTGAATGGGAATATTTGTGTGAGTGAGGAGTCAGTGGGCTGTGGTTAGCGAAGGTCAACAGTCCTCTTCACGGCCCCTTTGTTCCACTCAATCTTTATGGAATCAGAGGGAGTTTTTGGTGTCGGAGGGGAGGCGCGCGCGCGTAGGTGCCAGGATGAATGGCTGAGTGTCGCCGGTCATCCAATGTTGGCTGGTGTTGCTCAGTGAGGCGTGGCCTGGAGTACATGAGCCGGCACACCGGTCTCCGCCTCAGGGGAGGGGGGCGGGACTCGCCAATGGCCGCCTTCCCGCCCTGCATACTCACCCCCTCTCGCAGGCTTAACGCAATTGCCTCTGCAAGGAACAATGAATTACTTCATTGGGTAAAGTAATAAATGTTGGAGGATGTGGTAAGTGGGTGTCTGTCACAGGAGGAAAAAAACTAGACTGAATTCCCACAGTTTCCGAATATTTAATTCCTTCTTCAAAACAAGTAGTCAATTATTAAAAATGAAAAATAGTCTGAGTTAAATAATAAATATGTCAAAAATTAAATAAAAAATAACAATAAAATACAAACAATTAAAACGAATATCAAAGTCAGCAACTCTAGTTCTATATTCAAAAACCTAGGCCAGACTTTTTATTGACTACTTGCCCAGAAGAGAGAATTAAATATTCCGAAAATGTCGGTATTTCAATCTAGTTGTTTACTCCTTTGACTGACACCCAAATCCCACATCCTCTGCAATAACCACGGTCATTTTTAATAAGTATTAAATGATTTTTAGAGCCTTATAACCAAGATAAAAATATAAAATGTATTGTAACAATTAATTAGAATGCAGAGTTCAATAGCTTTTGTTTTATGCTTTTCATTTTTAGAGAAACGTAAGCTGAGGATATATTAAAATTAATTCAAAATAAAATAAGAATGATATACAAATCGCCCAAGAAACCCTTTGCGGAAATAAATTGATCTTTACATTTTCAAATCGCTATTATATCAAATTTAGTCATTGATATATATATATATATATTNTTAATATGGTGTAGACTGCTGTGTAGCTGACTAGAGTTCCAGCAAGATCCAATTACTATATGTTATGGTGTTCATCTGGTAGCTATAAATGTTAACTGCTGGCAAGGCAAATTCAAAAAAGGATTATTTTAAACTTATCGGTTATAAAGTTTCTAGTCCAGCAAGCTTCCATATCTAGCCTGCAAGAGACCACCCGTTTGCAGTATGTCAAGTATGTTGTAGGAACATGTCTGCGGGTGAAAGGATCTTCCCAGAAATGGAAGATATTGAAAGAGAACGGCGTAAGCATGAGAGAGCCGTCAAATAAATTCCGATGCCAGAAGACAAACATAAACAAACCGGACCTCGAGGGGTCGCGATGCCCGAGTCGAGCCAGAATCTCGCAATCCCTCCGAAGAGAAGAAATTCTGCGGCTTCCATTCGGACGGTTATTTCTACATAATTCCTTGTGACTCCATACCATATATCCGCGGAAGGGTTGGCGGTATACTATACCTGACGGGGAAGAGGAAATTATGACGTTCGAGACCCAACCACCGACTTAAATCCGTTTCCATCGGTCGTAAACACACTTTTCTCACTCATTCTCCAGCTGTATTATATAGTCCAGATCCTATATACTGTCCCGTAGAGAGGAGATGTGACACTAACAGCTAGTAAATGTGGTTAGCAGCGCATTACTTCAATATCGTCACATTCTATTCACTGGGAGATACTTTTGACAACCTTAGGTGAAGTATCAGTTGAATACGGACCGTGACAGTGAACGTATGTATTCGGCCAGAAGATGGACAGTGTCCGAAAGCGCTCGCCAACGGGAGATGATGTACAGAAACCAATGAAGACGGAGAATATAAGGTATGAGAGTTCTATATTCATTGGTGGTAGAAATAATAATAACCCTTTAGATTATTATACTGTAAATACTTTGTGATCCTTTCCTTTTAACAATTAGTTAATAAATATATAAAAATATTGAAAATTATTCCATTATGACATATTTTGTTATGTCTTTAGTTATTGTCCCAGTTGAGACGTCTTCTAAAGGTTCAATCAGGAGAATCAGAGACCATAGTCGGCGGTAACTCTTGCTTTCCGAAGTTCTCGAATCTGTAGACTCGAAAGAAAGTGCCTGGTGATATGATGGCGACTGTAAGATTTTCGGCAGGCTATCCAAGAACGGGATGCAACGTCTATTTTCCTGTTGGGCCAAAATATTGCCGGAGATCAGACAGAGTGATTGAGGTTGCCCAGACTTAGGCACATAGGCTTGGGGATCTCTCAGAGAATGAGCTTCTTGAAGAAAGGAGTGTACATCAGTTCGAGCTGGGAACTGCTGTTCTGCACCACAGTATGGGATCTGGGTCGGGAGTGTCCTCACATCGGCACTTTCTTTATCCCTATAGGATGTCTGCGACTTGATTCTCAGCATCCGCGACGGTCTTCGCATTGGTATTGCAGTATATATATTGTTGATAATGAAAGTGACTCAGTATATTGCTAATAATTTGTGGTCTTACGCTGAGTAGTTTTGTTCCGTTGGGGTCAAGATTTTCCAGTAACTTTGCAGTGGGTTCCAGGAATTATGTTCTCCATGTTAAAACGCAGCACTTATTGCAGTGTTAGAGGTATCGCGGGAAATGTATAATTACCCATTATCAGTCGACTGAACCAAAGCAACCGCTTTCCCAATATTGCTGAAATGTAAGTCGGTTTCTGATGGCAATTTCAGAGGTCATTTAAGTTTTTGTTGATACATTGAATGTTAAGTAATAGTCGGGAATGGCCTGGGAATTAAGCCGTTGATAATCACATCAGAAACACTTGGCTCCATCTCTCTTCAACCTTGTGCCTTTTGGCTTTGCTGTGAACTTAAGGTTCTTCTGTTTCAATAAAATGTTTTATTAAGTGCTTCGGTTCTTGTGGAGTGGAGGAGATCGTGTGATAGACTGGAATTTCTTCAGGAGATCATAAACCATTTGCCAGAAGGAATAGAATCTACGATAGGTGTAGAGGTTTCTGCGACCTTCCCTCTTAATGAAAATCCGCCCGTGGCGTCAACTATCCAACTATGATTGAATAGGAGAACGGTTCCGATGATGGAATTTTTGACTGTAAATTACTGTTGTATATAACTAGTGACTGTGACCTTCGCCATAGGAAATTCTTTTTTTTTTTTTTTTTTTTTTTTTTTTTTTTTTTTTTTTTTTTTTTTTTTTTTTTTNTAATTCTATCCGTTCAGGCAAAATGCTTGATTTCATATGAGTATGATTAGTTAACCTCATTGGAGTTGAAGACAGCTAACTTTCGTAATATCAAGTAATTGATCAATTATCAATCAATTAATGATTATAATAACGCTGATCGGGATGGTTGCTATTATATGTTTATATATGATCGCTTTGTGCTAAATGAATATTTTATTTTTGTATATGTGTAAATATTTCGGGAAGACTGAGAAAGATTTATTTCTTTAAAATAATAATATAATAAAGTATTACAATGAAAAATATAAATATAAATATATATATATATTTATATTTATTTTTTTCATTGTAATACTTTATTATATTATTATTTTAAAGAAATAAATCTTTCTCAGTCTTCCCGAAATATTTACACATATACAAAAATAAAATATTCATTTAGCACAAAGCGATCATATATAAACATATAATAGCAACCATCCCGATCAGCGTTATTATAATCATTAATTGATTGATAATTGATCAATTACTTGATATTACGAAAGTTAGCTGTCTTCAACTCCAATGAGGTTAACTAATCATACTCATATGAAATCAAGCATTTTGCCTGAACGGATAGAATTAGTGAAGTAATTATTTCAAAAATTCTGAATGAAAATTAAAAACTTGAGAGAACAATAGCTTAGTAAATCTTTAAGGTTTTTTACTATTACTATCCTTGAAGTACCTCTCCCAGAACTTTTTGAAATTTTTATCTTAACATCTTATTAAAGTGTTAATTTTAAATGACATGTATATTAAATTCTATTAGGTGGTTGCTGGGTTACAACCGATATTATCTGTTAATGCCTCTCTCTAAAGTACTCGTCCTCCCGTTCCGATTTTACCACAAGACTATTGAGCTCTTTATCGTACCAAAAGTAAAATTTCTAAATTTATTGTAATTATTTGTATGGTGCGACCTGTAGAGCGTTCAGGAAATAGTGTCACATATATTTATACCTATTTATCCACTCACATATATAAATCTTTTTAATTACTATCAACCCACACATATCATGGGGGGAGGGGAAGACAACTGTATAAAATAGTGATGAAAACTGGTTATTACTATTAATTAGGTAATAATTAGTACACTTTTATTTTGGTGTTCTATAAAGTGATTTGAACTGACCCTGGCTGTGCACTTCTTCAGTATTGTAGGACCATTAAAGTAGTGTTGGAAGAAGCCTGAATGGGATCAGGTAGAGGTCGAGTGGCGCAGATATCTGGTGTAACAGTTAAGGCCACTTGGTAGAACCTGGCCGGCTAATCGCCATGGTAATGGGTGGCTCCCAATCTCCGCCTCTCGCTTGGCTTGCTTGCCACAAAACAGACTCCACACATATCTGACAGAGATAGCGCCCCCTCCCACCCCCGCCTACACCCACCCCTCCGTTATAACAACCAATCCTAATTTATGTTGAGTCGGCCGCTCTAGCCGCCACCCGGCCCAGTCACATATCATTCCTCTCATTAACACCCGATTATATGTCTATATCCACTCATGCGTTCTGATCATGAGTTCAGTTAAATTGGCGACAAAACGCTACTTAGCAACCGGGGACTTGTTTTTGATTGCAACTCACCGTATGATAGTTTGTTATGGCGTTAACTTTATCCGTATGAGTCATACGTAGAGTAACTTACTACTAAAAGCTCTGAAGTGCCCCAAGGATAAATGGGTCTTTGATAATTTTAGTAACTCCTTCGAAATGTCAAATGACAATAAATTATTTCTAAAATTTTAATTCGGTACGTTATTTCTATAATATATTTTCATACTTCAAAAGTTGTCATTAATAATTAAGCTAAGTTATTAATTTGTAAAAATTTAAAAATAAAAACTCCATAGGGACACTATTTTTTATCTACAGTTCTGGAACCAATCGAGAACACGATCTTATCTCTTCAAGATATTATCGCTCTCTTTTTTGAGTCTCACACACAGTCCAGAAATCTTTGTGAGTGAAAGAGAGAGAGTCTATCTGAAGTCACTCTTTCGCATGGGCTCTGGGGGGTTTCTGTACTCTGAAGATGGGACCGTCGATTCTGGAATGAGTACAGCCCTGAAAAATGAAGGAAGTGTGTAATAATGTAGTTTAGGCATTATAACGATTCCGCCGCAATTCAAAAAAAAAGTTGATTTAGTCCACCTGAAATGACATAATGGTAGGAAACAAAGGAGGGTACACAATAAAGAGGAGATATTTCCATTGGGTTGAATTGTTTTGTACCGGTGACTCTTGCCCGCTTCGAGTACATACTTTGGAGGGAGGGGGGGTACTTGATTTCTTTCTCTGCCCTCTTGTAAATAGCGAATACTGACACGCATCGCTTCCTGTCACCCCACCGCCACTATTAAGAGCATTCTGTTCGCCTGTGTGGGCCGACAATGGCCGAATTAATACTGGGTACAATAATAAAATAATGGCGGGGACCTAGTTAGCGGACCACTTGGCCGGAAGAAAGAGCCCTCGACGCAAGCGGCGGCCAGCTGCCAGCTCCCAGCCGCAGGTAGGACTCGAGCGCTGCGGGTGGCTCGCACTCGCTAACGTCTTTCCGCTCATTTGCCGGTTTCCCTCGGATCCTGACCTCTTACAAAAGGTACTCGTGCCTGCACAGCGTATGTGTTGACGTAAACAGTCTATTGCCGCCGACTATGAAGGGGTCCCTGGAATCAGTTCATTTACGTTGGTGAGAAAGACACGACTACAAGGCCAGTAAAAAGCACATTGTAGCAAGAAAGAAAAAAAAAAAAGGTTTCATATTTCCCATACACATTAAAGGTGGACAGAAGAGGATAAGGTCCTTTTCAGAAGATAAGTAGCTGCCACCATATCCATGTGTTAAAACGTACCTTAAGGACAAATGTAAGCAGACTAAGGCTGGTTCTAAGCTGCAAATTGGCCAGAAGTGGAAGAGAAGAGGTGATCAATCTACCATACATGCACTAGCACCATGATAACGTTAGAAAATTAAATTTTACACCCATAACACCAAAACTAATTTGTTTTTGCAAACTAGCAAAATATTAATGATATTGACGGGGGTTTTTTTTTTTTAATTTTAATTATTTGTGTGCCCTCCCTCTCCATTGCCCGAAATTGGGTATTAATGAATTCGCCCAACGATTTTCCACCAAAAGATGCTCAAAAAACTAATTTAACTTCCTCTCTCTTAAAAAAAAAAAGTAGCTCCAATTCATCCTGGTTAGATTCTTAAATATCTTCCTTATTACATTTTATTTTCAAAAATATAATATTGTATAAATGCTATAAATTTACGTTTCACACATATTATTGAATAGTCTGTAATTTTTCTCTATAATCCTAATTAAAACGAAGTCATTGACGATTATTCATTTGGTCTTCATGTAAAACCACCTGACTTTTAAAACAAGCTCAAATACCTAATTTGTTTCTTTTTCTTTAAATGTATGGACGTTATATATATATTAAAAGGATAATAATTCAGCTTTTGTAAAGAAATGAAAAACATACCAACGTGAACATCGTTTTCTTCTTGGGACATTTTCGAAAACAACTCAGTCAATTTTGATGAAATTTTGTAATAATCACTACAGACACACTTGATGTAGTGATTATTTTACGCGAATAGCGAAATCTGGGAAGTTATAGTTCTACTCATGCCCCCAAGAATTCAGTGTTTTAATGTAGGTACAGTTTTTATTAGTTTTTTTCTTTTATTTACTATTCTCTATTCGTTGTGAACTATTGTTTGCGAAAATAAATCTTGAAAAATAAGAATTTTGCTATATTTCTTGGGAAGTTTTATTTTGCCCGTCTCACAAAATTCCTCAGATCCTCTGTTGTGTGGATGCCAGCAGAATGCAATAAGCTATGACCTCTTCGTGTGCATATTGTTCGACGTAGAAAGAGGTATGCTATTCAGCCCGCTGGCGTTGCGAGAGGAGTGGGGAGAAGTAGATAGTTTAAAGTTCTGGAGATCCTGGAGGCGGTGTTGCTCACCGACGCCCCTGATATTAATGTTTTATTTCTGTAAGGTGGCGGTGGAGGGGAGATAAGGGCCCGAGGCGACCAGGCAGAAAGCCCAGATAAGGGAAAGTGCCTTAACCCCCCACTCCCCTTCCCACACCACCCCCCCTTCCACGCCCCCCCCCTTGCTACCCTGCCGAAACATACTCTACTCCCTCCCACCATCATCCCTAACCTTCTTCCCCCTCACTTCTCCCCAACATCCGTACTCCAGTTATTTCAACATTTAAGTAAGTTCATTATACTCTCAAGTTAGGCTTCATACTCAAAGCCAGCCATGTGAAATTGTATCCCGTGTCATTCGTTTTAATTATGAATTACTCCAGATATTCTAATTGGTAAAGGTATAATCGTCTCTTCATCTTTCCAAACTTATATGCATATAATCCTAATTAAAATACTGGTCTGTTAGAGAAGTATTTCGAGTTAATAGTGATAAAATTATTTATTTTGCGTGAAAATATGTCAGCATAATATTTGTAAGGAACTCTAGAAATGAAGTGTAAACATATGCATTAGCATTGTATTTTATTTTTTGATATCACAACCCACTCAAACGATGAATAATGCAGTGAGATTCATTGAAAGGGATGAGGCACATTGAATGTGCCTGAGTAGACGGTGTCCTAGGACTCACTATGTATGAGCTGTTGTTTGAGAAAAACGGTTGATATGATGCGTTCAAAGTGCCACCAACAGAGACACTCCATGTCAGCTTCCTGACCTCAAAATTCGCAAGAACATCCGTTATTCACTGCATTTTTACAAAAGATAATAATATATGAGCGGATATAAGGGCGACACAGAGTCTATAAATGTAGCAAGCCTAACTTTTCATCCGGGACGGTGACCGAGGGGGGGGGGGAGAATCGGTTGAGGCATCAACAGTGTACGGAGTATTGAGAATTTGATTTCCACAATGCAGAAATCTGAGTATCAAAAACCTTGTTGGACTCCGAAGTAAAGACAAAGAAGAGGAGGGAACAGAATGAGAAAGGGTATAAGGAATGCTTCGTTTTAGCTTGTAGGGCAGAACAAAGGGTTACATTCGATTGAAGGTCACTGCTCTTATTTTGTTCACTTTGTTGTCTGATCTAAAACTCAGTCTTTGCTGGATCTAACTAACTAAATTGATGATTCGGGAGAAGTTTATTGAACTCTAGGATACGAACGAGCCGCTATAGGCATCCTCTTTCCTATTGGTTAAGAAGTCTGTTGGTTTGGGAGATACAAGGATTTTCAGTAGGGCTGTCGGATTTTAGAAAGAGCGTAATCACTGATCGTTAGGAAGTTGGCAAAGAAATCAATGGTGGTAAAAAGTTTCATCTTTTCATTTTTTTTCGGTCTGACAGATGGCGAGGACGAAGGTTCCGGCGGGGACAACTCCAACCCCGGCTCTTGCGAGGAGGATCAGGCCCGACTTAGACTGAAGAGAAAGCTGCAGAGGAATAGGACCTCCTTCACAAATGAGCAAATAGATAGTCTTGAAAAAGGTATTGATTGTATTGTCTTTACATACTGATAAATATGAGACCAGTCGCACATGGCTTCGATCTCGAAGGAAAATAATAAAGAATCTCGCTAGCATGAATTGGATGAAGTTTATTTGTAATAAACAAAATATACCAGTAGTATATTTCAAATAACTAAATTTTAAAAAATTTCTGTAGACATATACATAAATAAATTTATTTAAAGTTTCTTTACTTCAAATAAATGATTTAGAATTTACTTTTCAACAAAATTAACGTGTTTGAAAATCTATTTGTTTCAAATAATTTAATTTAATGTATGACTCTTCCTTTACAACTCGCTCAAACTGTTTTAACGTAGAATGTCAATTAATTCAGAAAAGAATTTCATTCTTTCAAAAGCTTCTTATTTTTCTTATATTATCAAAATAAATATTAACAAAAAAATTA
>KZ808951.1:75053-89878 GCA_000696205.2 Oncopeltus fasciatus
TTTTTTTTTTTTTTTTTTTTTTTTTTTTTTTTTTTTTTTTTTTTTTTTTTTTTTTTTTTTTTTTTTTTTTTTTTTTTTTTTTTTTTTTTTTTTTTTTTTGTAATTTAAAATAGTCGACACAACAGCAAAAGTCATTTTAAAATAAACATAACGATACCGGCTTGATCTTGGTGAGCTGTACAAAGTCCATGCCTGGCTGTGGAGGTTTAGTCCTGACTTTAGTGAAGTAACAATCGAACAGTAAAATCTAGCCATGAACGTTTAGAATTGTACCTTCAAGTAAATAACCATTCCCTTCAAGAACTAATGAGATGTAATGTGAGTTTATGTGTGGTTAAAAAAGTTAATAAGTTCCTCTTCTCCATTCTGGATCCATTGGTTTACCATTACAGAAAATCACGTTACAATTTGACTCAATCCCTCTTAAGCTCAAAGACTTCACATCACTCCTCAAACTTTAAAACATACACATGTCTTTGAAGTGTTTTCACTAACATGAGCAAAGGCCACACGAACAGAACTTGGATTTTCTCTCGTATGACAGCTAATTAGCCTAGCTGCCAAAACCCATTAGACTATTTGGAAAAAAAAATATGTGTGTGTGTGTGTATGTATGTGTTTTTCTTTGTATTTTTAAAATTATACAGTAATAATATCAATTCAATTTTAGCTGTTACAAAGCTACACATTCAAACTCTACCCAGGTTAAGAACATTATAAATTCTGAACAATAAACTGAATGTAACAATAAATTAATGAAAATAAAAATAAATAAATAATGCTGACTGATATCTTCACATGGTAATAAATTTTTATGAATAACTATTCCAATAAACTATATTTATCATTTATTATTACATTTATTCTAATAAAAGGCATATAATCACTCACTTTGTAATAGTAGAGAGAATATGTAGAAAATACATGAAAATATTTCTTCAAATATTATACATTTTTATAACACAAACAATTCCTTATGAATTTTTATTAGGCTTGAATTGTTATACTTCTAAAATTCTGATTAATGTTTTGCATTAAGCATTGAGCCACAAAAAAATGTCATGGAAATTTGAAAAAAGTATCATGTAAGTGTGTGTCTTCATTTAAGAAATCGAGGCAAGCTTAAATGCCTTTTCCTATTAAAAATAAAAAAATGCCCAGAAGAGTGTAAAACTATCAGTAAATTTTTGGTTTTACATCACGGTGATTCAAAGTTCAGTATGAGCATGACCAGAATATTCTTTAGGGTTAAATTCATTAGGCTGTATGTAAAGACCCTCAGCAGTCTGCCACATAGCCTTTTTCCCAGGATTACCTACAACTTCTAACTGACCACTGATAGGCTGTCCATAATGTTCACCACTCACAGATAAATACCTGCAAAAATAAATTATTTTATAATTGATAGCCTTAACAATGGCATTAAGAGCTGCAGTTCTTGAATCTTTATGGATATTTACAATAGCGGTTTATTATTAAGTTTAACTTATTAGGCTAAATAGCATGGATATCGTTTGGACAAGAATTACTTAGCCAAGAATTTGGGTTTAACTTAATTTTAATTAATCTTTAACTTTAAAAATAGATGTCTGAAATTTTATCTGAAAAGCAAAGATCCAAAGGTTATGACAGGCGGTCACTGAAAGTGAATAATCCGAATTAATATTAATAAGCAACACGAAAGGTGATGGGTATGGTAATGTGGAAAAATAGTACTTCCATTGTAACTTCCTTAACCAGAATTAAGATCTAGAGATAAATCACATTCCCTAATAAAACCCATAAGCGTGGGAAAAAAAAAAAATTAAATAAAAATTGGAGTAAAAACTAGTATAGAGTGATGAAAGTTATTGTGAAGAGCACAATGAATATTAATCACTTCTCGGAGGGGTGAGCTCCAGTAACCCTGTGGACCAATAAATACCCAATACTTGGGGTTATAGCCCAGCCACCTCTCCCCCTGGGGGAATAAATATTCGTGGGTGGGGAGGGGGGATGTCCAGAGGATACGGGGCCTTTAGCACTGAGCTAATTACCCATCTGGAGTATAACTGATTCAGAGTAAATAAATAAAGAAAAAAAATACTCCACACTCACCATACTGGTAGGAGATAGAGAAAGAAGAAGAAGAAGAATAGAATAATTTAAACTATTTATGGGATTTCAGCATTAAACATAGTCCGTTAAGTCAGGAAACGACATTCAAAGAGAAATCTACTGTGATACTTATCAATGTCATACAGAGGCTCATTTACCACTTATTTAAAATATATAATACAGGTAAATTGTGATTAAATCAGTATTCAATGCCCAATCGAAGAAGCTTGAAGAGCATAAAATAAAAAACAAATTTTAAAAATTTGGGAAAGGATATATTTAGATGTTCATATGTTTAGAGTATATTCATAAATACTTCTTTTGGGCTAGACACTATATAGTAAAGGTACTTTTTATCAAGCTTTTGCACGTCAGGCTTCTTCAGGGCTGAAAGTAGAAATAAAGTGACTCCAGGTCCAGGGGGCTAATATACCTGCCTAGGACTGGA
The DNA here is from genome assembly GCA_000696205.2 of Oncopeltus fasciatus. Lineage (NCBI taxonomy): Eukaryota > Metazoa > Arthropoda > Insecta > Hemiptera > Lygaeidae > Oncopeltus > Oncopeltus fasciatus. Next base: position 77,599 of record KZ808951.1, read on the forward strand.
CCTTCATCTAAGTCTGCCCCCTTCATAATTTAATGTATATACTTTTTTTATAAGGAAAAAACTTAATTTTTCTCTTTTTGATGGACCAAAGTGGAATTGACTGCAATTCCTTCCTTTTTTTTTTTAAGAGGCCTATAATAGAAAAATTTGCTATTTTTTAATGACAAATTATAATTATAGATTCAGTATAAATNTTTTTTTTTTTTTTTTTTTTTGTAATTTAAAATAGTCGACACAACAGCAAAAGTCATTTTAAAATAAACATAACGATACCGGCTTGATCTTGGTGAGCTGTACAAAGTCCATGCCTGGCTGTGGAGGTTTAGTCCTGACTTTAGTGAAGTAACAATCGAACAGTAAAATCTAGCCATGAACGTTTAGAATTGTACCTTCAAGTAAATAACCATTCCCTTCAAGAACTAATGAGATGTAATGTGAGTTTATGTGTGGTTAAAAAAGTTAATAAGTTCCTCTTCTCCATTCTGGATCCATTGGTTTACCATTACAGAAAATCACGTTACAATTTGACTCAATCCCTCTTAAGCTCAAAGACTTCACATCACTCCTCAAACTTTAAAACATACACATGTCTTTGAAGTGTTTTCACTAACATGAGCAAAGGCCACACGAACAGAACTTGGATTTTCTCTCGTATGACAGCTAATTAGCCTAGCTGCCAAAACCCATTAGACTATTTGGAAAAAAAAATATGTGTGTGTGTGTGTATGTATGTGTTTTTCTTTGTATTTTTAAAATTATACAGTAATAATATCAATTCAATTTTAGCTGTTACAAAGCTACACATTCAAACTCTACCCAGGTTAAGAACATTATAAATTCTGAACAATAAACTGAATGTAACAATAAATTAATGAAAATAAAAATAAATAAATAATGCTGACTGATATCTTCACATGGTAATAAATTTTTATGAATAACTATTCCAATAAACTATATTTATCATTTATTATTACATTTATTCTAATAAAAGGCATATAATCACTCACTTTGTAATAGTAGAGAGAATATGTAGAAAATACATGAAAATATTTCTTCAAATATTATACATTTTTATAACACAAACAATTCCTTATGAATTTTTATTAGGCTTGAATTGTTATACTTCTAAAATTCTGATTAATGTTTTGCATTAAGCATTGAGCCACAAAAAAATGTCATGGAAATTTGAAAAAAGTATCATGTAAGTGTGTGTCTTCATTTAAGAAATCGAGGCAAGCTTAAATGCCTTTTCCTATTAAAAATAAAAAAATGCCCAGAAGAGTGTAAAACTATCAGTAAATTTTTGGTTTTACATCACGGTGATTCAAAGTTCAGTATGAGCATGACCAGAATATTCTTTAGGGTTAAATTCATTAGGCTGTATGTAAAGACCCTCAGCAGTCTGCCACATAGCCTTTTTCCCAGGATTACCTACAACTTCTAACTGACCACTGATAGGCTGTCCATAATGTTCACCACTCACAGATAAATACCTGCAAAAATAAATTATTTTATAATTGATAGCCTTAACAATGGCATTAAGAGCTGCAGTTCTTGAATCTTTATGGATATTTACAATAGCGGTTTATTATTAAGTTTAACTTATTAGGCTAAATAGCATGGATATCGTTTGGACAAGAATTACTTAGCCAAGAATTTGGGTTTAACTTAATTTTAATTAATCTTTAACTTTAAAAATAGATGTCTGAAATTTTATCTGAAAAGCAAAGATCCAAAGGTTATGACAGGCGGTCACTGAAAGTGAATAATCCGAATTAATATTAATAAGCAACACGAAAGGTGATGGGTATGGTAATGTGGAAAAATAGTACTTCCATTGTAACTTCCTTAACCAGAATTAAGATCTAGAGATAAATCACATTCCCTAATAAAACCCATAAGCGTGGGAAAAAAAAAAAATTAAATAAAAATTGGAGTAAAAACTAGTATAGAGTGATGAAAGTTATTGTGAAGAGCACAATGAATATTAATCACTTCTCGGAGGGGTGAGCTCCAGTAACCCTGTGGACCAATAAATACCCAATACTTGGGGTTATAGCCCAGCCACCTCTCCCCCTGGGGGAATAAATATTCGTGGGTGGGGAGGGGGGATGTCCAGAGGATACGGGGCCTTTAGCACTGAGCTAATTACCCATCTGGAGTATAACTGATTCAGAGTAAATAAATAAAGAAAAAAAATACTCCACACTCACCATACTGGTAGGAGATAGAGAAAGAAGAAGAAGAAGAATAGAATAATTTAAACTATTTATGGGATTTCAGCATTAAACATAGTCCGTTAAGTCAGGAAACGACATTCAAAGAGAAATCTACTGTGATACTTATCAATGTCATACAGAGGCTCATTTACCACTTATTTAAAATATATAATACAGGTAAATTGTGATTAAATCAGTATTCAATTCCCAATCGAAGAAGCTTGAAGAGCATAAAACCTAAAAAATTTTTACTCTTTCTATACAATTCTATATTATGTCTCATAAACCTTATTAGGGTTTCTTTTTATAGAAATGTGCCTATTGTTATTTTCATTTTAAGTTTTTAAGGAGAAATTTAAGAAATTCAGTATATATAGAACAGGGCAAGTTAATATCTTTTATTCATTGAATGAAATAATTAATACTTATATCAAAAATATAGGGATTATTAATAATTATATTAGTACAAATTGATATTAACTCAATTTAACACATAAGTTAATGTATTCGATTTTCTTATACTCTGAAAATGGGAAAGTTAAAATTTATTCTAGAAACATTGAAATAAAAAACAAATTTTAAAAATTTGGGAAAGGATATATTTAGATGTTCATATGTTTAGAGTATATTCATAAATACTTCTTTTGGGCTAGNGTACAGAACATTCTGATAAAATTATTATATAAGTTACATTATTAAACAAAATGTGATGAAACCTAAACGTTTTATACACACAAACATATAATCAAACATGAAGACAATTGACTACAAAAAGAAGAAGTGAAAAAAAATATACTTAAAAAAGCAAAGGACTATTATAAAAAATGAGTAATATAAGCATATTGAAAACTATAAATGAAAAATAGAACCAAAACATTAATTGTTATTAGAGCACAACATATATTATAGAAAGCCTTTTTTCTAAATAGCTAAAAGAAAAAGAATAGCATAAAGAAAAAATTAAAAATACAAATAAAAACTGATAAAAGTGTGAATACAGAATAATGTAGGAGTACATTTCCTGATCTACAGGGCATTAATTGTGAAAAAATACAATCTATCAACCATTTTCAGAGAGTCAACTGTAAATAAATCAATTCGAATAAACAATCGGGATCCAAACCAAAATTTAAAGATTGGAAATAAAACTGGGCACCTGTTGAGAAAATGCTTAGGTGTGTAAATTACTAAGTATGATTTTAAAAATAGTAAAACTACCATAGCTCTATCAAAACAATCTATTACATCAGTAATCAGTATGTCTATCAAGACATACATTCGAATTTGACAAATTGACACTTCTTGCGACTGAAAGCTAACCTTGAAAAACGACTTTCAGCTGAGTCCATTTCCATACTTTGAGAACAAAACCTCAAGTAATGAGGATTCATACTTTTATCTGCAGCTTCAATACTTTCATAACCATAATAATTTTAATTGCCTTCAATAATTTCATTTAATCATTTATCATTCAATATTCACATATAAAAATTTAATAACAGAATTAACATATATTGTACCAATCATTTAGGCTTTATCTCCCATCTAGTTTTCCTAATTTTATTTGATATATTTACTTCTATAATATAATCTTCTTTTACTTTCATTTTATTTTAAATTATGTTATTTTCACATTATGCACGGTACTATAATTTCCAACCAGCCCATTTTTAAGGGCAATAAGAAACAGAGCCTGTTTAATGTCAACCATGAGAGTAAATGAACCAATTAACCATTATTAGAAATTTAAGTCTGAGCAGAGTTAACTGACTATGAAAGTCATTTAAATAGACTAAGATTAAAATATGTTCAAAGATAAATCCTTGAGGCACCCCACATGCATTTGGATGGGCCTAACATACTGTTTTCATTCAAATAGATGTGTTTCAATTAAATCACAGCTAACACAACTAATACCACTAGGCAAGATTTTTGTTATAATAATTCACAATTGACAAAATCATAAGTCAGAAAAATTTAAAGTTTTAAATAGGGGTGATTCTCAGAGATACAAGCAGTCTTTGGGTGACTGCTTGCTTAGAAAATCATATCTTGGCCTTGGCTCTGAGGGAACCTAAGAGGTTCCTTCAAAGCCAAGGCTAAGGCATGATTTTCTATATGCATTCATCAGAAGTCCCCTGCCAAGCCATATTAACTCAGATATGTATACAAAATGTATATATCAGCTGGAAGAAAGATAAATAAATATGATAAAACCAATAAATTCCTCCTCACTGCAGGTTCTCTTCACTAATGACAAGAGAGATAAATGTTATACAAATTCTGAATCTTCCCCGCATAGCATGCTTTCTTCACTAATGGCCACAAGCTCATCAAGGAGTGAAATGAAAATGACTTCTTAAATTTTGCTAAAGAAACTTCACAAGAAAATAACAAAAATTTCCACTAGCAGCATATGTGATTTTTTTTTTAATTAATAAATCTGTATTCATTACATTCTGTTATTAACATCTTGTAATTTGATGACATAGAGAAATAATAATAGAAATAAGTAATACAAAAAATTTAAAATAACAATAAAATAAATAAGTGAACATCACTATGCAGGGAGAAGGCACCCATCCACCCCACTCCTAATAAGTTTAGGCACTAAGGCCCAGGAGGTCGCGAGGCCATCTCCATTTAAGACACTGGGGAGGATTGTAAGAATTGGAGTCCGACAATAGGGATTGGGCATGTGGATTAGGATGAAATTGGAGTATACTATGGAAGAGCTTGAAGTGGGTGGAGATGAGATCTTGGACGAAAGGAATAGCTAAGTCGTGTTGAAGAGTAGAGTTGGACACATAATATGGACCGTTAACAATTATTCTGAGCATTTTGTACTGAAAGGATTACATTCGTTGGATATGGGAAGGCTTAGCGGCACCCCACAGTTCTACATTATAGGTCCAGATTGGTCATATTAGATTTTGTAGATAGTCAGTTTCATTTCTATTGTGAGCTGTGAGTGCTTATTTATAAGGCTGAATAAGAGTCCATGGTGTCTGTAGAGTTCTTGTCGCTTGATTTTAATATGTTCACTCCAGTTTAGTCATGAGTCAAGGTGGAACCCAAGGTAACTGACTGAATCGGAGAGAGGTATAGGGATGTTATTGTATGTAACATTATTAGCAGAGTCTTTTCTTTGCTGAAAATTTATCTGCAGGCATTTGGACACATTTATTTTAATTCTCCATTTGCTGCACCACTGCTGAATAGCATCAAGGTGGTTTTGTAAAATTTTGAAAGCAGTTTGGAACCAGGATGAAAGGAGAGGATCCCTTGGGGCAGAAGGTTCATGATATTTTAGAATCCTGCGAGTAGCAGTCCAGAGGGATTTGTCTGCTGCTGAAAGGCTAGACAGGTGGGCATTAAATGCCTTAGTTTATGTTTCACGAGATGGAATACCTGGTTGAACTCCCTACAATCTAAGGGATGCCTGTACCTCTAGAACAGGGTTCGAGCTTGACAATTAGTCAGTAAGAGGTTTTTAATGGAATCATGGAGAGGCTCAGCTGAATTTACAGTGTAACGGGTGGTGGTGGGTTTTAAGTTTGTCTTCCAAAGGCATTGCTAAATCTTAACAGTAAAGAACTGGACACCATCATCAGCTCTTCAGAGGTTTTCAAGGAGATTCCGAGGTCAAGCAACTCTTCTAGTAGAGTTCTGGAAAATAGCCAGTCAATAGGACCATTTATTAAGGTTGGTGACAATAGTCTAGGGATGGGTATGAGAGACAGTGTAAGGAGGACAGGGTTGTGGTCAGAGGAAAGTTCATTTAATGTTTTTATGGAGTGATGGAAGGGAATAAGATTTTTACAAATGAAAAAATCTAGGATATCAGGAAGACGGTTTACATAAGTGGGCCAGTAGGAAGGAGAGGATAGACTTAAAGTGGAAATATTGCAAGAAGAAACATCATATGTGATTAAAACTATATTGAAGCATACTTCACAACTTATCTACTTACTGGCAAAGAACAAAGCTGAACTATTCAAATCACATATAATAGGCTCACCATATAGCTCTTTTGACTTCATCAACAGTACAGAACATTCTGTATATTAATTTAAACAGCCTTTTAGTTAAACCAGAAAGATATTTATAAGGAGTCTTATTCATAGATGAAATACTGACACAGAAAAAATAAGTTTTTCTGACAATTGACTACGTTTCAGACATAGAAAACTTAAAAAGCTATGTAGAAAATTAATTAAAAAATGTTAGCTGGTATTAATATTTAAAAAAATAAGAAGAGGCTGCAATATTTATATACATATATCTGATATATAAGTTATATATTTTTTGGCTTGATTGAGTTTTTAAAAATATATATTTTTATTTTACAACCAAAATTTAAATTACAATTATTTATACTTTATTCTGTTAAGTATAGTTATTGCAGAGGTATAAGTGCAATGGATGAGCAAACTCTGGGAGAAGTGACTAATAGGACAACACACTGGAGAAATGCAAGATGTTGGTTTGGCTGGAGCTGAGTTGTCAAAAGATTGGGGGATTCTGGGAATGCTTGGAACAATTTTTAAAATGTCAAAATAATTTTTATGATAGTCAGGAAAATATTAGTAAATGTAAGGGTTTTACAAAACTCCAGCAACATAGTGAACACTTCACTTTCCTTACACAGTAGCATAGCACTGGAGAAATCAGTCAGGGTTTCAGCTAGGATCAGAAAAATAAAATACTCCAAAACTATTTGGTAAATGTTTTATTATTACCGACGTTTCGACTTGACTTGTAAGTCATCATCAGGACGATAGTGATGTCTGGAGAGATCTCCAAGGGAGGTTTATGGTCTCATCTCAGGGTGCAGAACTAAACTAATTTCTCCAGCATAATACTCAGCGGCCAACCAANTACTACATATAAGATTTAAAACAAAACCATACTATAAAATCGTAAGAAAATTGCCTTTAAATCATAATATAATAATTCTATTGTAAAAATGAAAGATAGGAAGTGCGAGAGAAAGAATATGGTGAAAGTGAGAGAAAAATATACATATAAAATGAAAAAATTATTTTGAAAAATTAGGCAGAATTATTTTATTAAATTATTTTAAATGAATAGTGTTCAGTATATCTCAGTATACTGATCACTGAACTTCTGTCAAGTGCTACTCTCTAGCGTGAATCCTTGAAACTCAGTCCTGATATTTAAGAATCTGCTTTGAAGAACAAGCTGAGCTTTAAAAAATATTTATTTGTGGTTTATTATCCCATGTAAATTTTAAACAATTAATGAGAGGGAATAGAATAAAAAAATCTATTCGGCTTGCCGAGCCGGAATGCTATCCATTGCACCACCGGGACGAGCTAGATAACTTATTAAATTCCCACCAGCGAGAGCCTAACCCACGAGAAAGACGAATACATCGTCTTAAACTCAAAGGAGCTGACATTGTCAAGCTATTTGTCGACTCTCGTCATTTACTTTTTTTATTTTTCTTTATAAATATTTATTTGGTAAATTTTAAACAATTAATGAGAGGGAATAGAATAAAAGAAAAGAATTTAAGTTCACTCTGTGGATACAAGACCGCTATAGTAAAATCCCTTTTTTCCTCGGGCTCACCATGGCTTTTTCCATTTGGGATCCTCATGACATTCTTCACAACAGAGAGGATCACCTTATCCCTCACTAACAACTACCACTGAATTATTTTCTCCTCTACTCTAATTTTATTGTATTTTATTTTTACTCATCATCATCAAAATTTCTAACTCATTAACTGCAATATGTTCCTGGTTTCTTGTATATTCCTCTCTAAAAACAGCAGTCCATTTTACTTTATTATACATATTTCCTTATTTCTAGTTTTAAATGTTCACCCATATTCTCTTATTACACTTTACAGTCTACTCCTCAAATATATCAGTAAAATATCCTTTTAAAAAAAATTACTGTAATTATCTAACAATACTTATTAGATTTAGAGTACCAACAAATATTTTTGAGTCAATTATTAACTCTGTGATTTCACAAAACAGAAGAATAAAGGAAGTCAAAGTATGCCCATAAGCATAAGGACACAGTGTGGAATAGATTGGCAAAGCTTGTGATGTTATTTGATTATTCCATGTACATCTTTGTAACATTAACTCTTGTTTTAGCCAATTTTTTGGTACATCTTGCCACTATAGCCCACAGCAACATATTTACCAGCAAATAGAAACTGATGCCTAACACCTGAAGTGTTTTGCTGGTTCTTCAATCGTATAATGAGAATTTGATTAGGCCAGTTCCTTTTTAATAGTCATGCATGTTTGACTATCAACTATAGAAAATTATATGTCAATAACTCATCTTTAAACTCTTTCCTCATGTATCCTGTTACTCCTGCCTTAATTCCCACCCACTTCACATTCTTTTTCTAAACTTTAGGATACTCTTATATTAATATTTGTACTAATCTCTGAGCTGTGTGGTTATATTATTCCTAGCTTCTAAGCAACCAATTCTATGCAACCTTCTGACTTTCCTTGGAATCTTAGAATTTATTTAAAAATCAGATGGGTGAGTTTGCTAACTTTCAGTAGCAGTCTGGAAGCTTCCACACTTAGCAGGCCTTTTGTTATAATTTAGTCTTTTAAATGTTCTAAAACTTGGCTTTTCCATCCCAACTCCCCTCAAACCTTTCACCTCCAATATAATCAGAATTCATAAACACAAAATAACCATAATTACGATGGGACAGCTACCTAATACCCCTAAACACCTTACATAATTATTTCTTATCATTTTTCATTCTATCTTTATTTATGTAAATGTTTAATGCTTTGTATGTAAGCCAAATGTGCCAAAACAAGTTATTCATAGGTAATTCTTAGGGTTCACCTTCCAGAAGAAAGATTTAATGTCATTTACTTTCAATGTTTTTATTTGGCTTAGATAGTATAGTTATTATTGCACTTTTCCAATTTCTAGAAAAAATGCCTGTTTAAGGACTCCTTATGTATAGAATGAATCATTTGACCCTTCACTATAAAATATTTCCCTGGATTTGATTGAGAAATCAAGTGCTTTTAATATTTTCCAGATTAATTTATGTATAAAATCTAAGTATTTCTAAAAGGTAATGCATGCATATTGAATAATGCATGCCTAAAAAGTATGAAACTGAATAATGACTTCATTTTAGCCCAAGGCATTTAATGCCTACCTTTCTAGCCTCTCGGCAGCAGACAAGGCTCTCTAGACTGCAACTCCCACATTCTGAAACATCATGAACTTTCCACCCTTATGCGTCGAGAAGATGGTTCCTCTTCCTACAAAGACAAGCCCAAATATTTGCCCAGCATCTAAAGCAAACATTTACTCCTCATTACTCTTCAATCCTGATAACTTGTTCAATAATGCAGAGGTTGAGGAGACATTGGACACACCATTACCAATGTCCTTGCCGATTAAGGCAGTAACACCTTCTGAGGTCAAGTACATTATTAAGCATCTGCCTAAGCTCAAAGCAGTCAGCTATGACCTAATCACTGGGCTAATACTTCGAAATTTATTTCCAGAAGCACTTGTTATCCAGCGATCACTTCCCTGTGAAAGTGGGCATTCCACAGGGCAGTGTGTTTGGACCTATCCTTTTTGCCTTAACACTCACACTGCAGACATCCCCACCCATCCTAAAGCTCTCCTAGTCCTCTTTTCAGATGACAAAGCGATCCTCTTCTCACATACTATCTCCAGAACCACTTCCTACATTTTACAAAACTATCTGGACACTATTCAGCAGTGGTGTATGGAGGATCAAAATAAATAAATCCAAATGAGTTAATTTCCAACTAAGGAAAGATTCTCCAATCAATGTTATGAACAACAGCAACCCCTTATCTCTTTCTTTCTGATTCAGCTCATTAAATTGGTTTCTACCTTGACTCATGATTAAACAGGAGTGAACATATTAGAATCAAGCGACAAGAACTTAATAGATGCCATGGACTCTTATATAGACTTTTTACTAGAACACAATACGACCAATCTGGACAAAAGGTGGAAAACTCTGAGGTGCTGCTAAACCTTCCAATATACAATGAATACAATCCTTTCAGTCCAAAATTTTAAGAATAGTTGCAAATGCTCTACTGCTTACTAGGAGTGGCATCATTGGGCCCCTTCTCACTGCATAGTGATGTTTACTTATTGTTATTTTTATTTTTTTATATACCTTCTCTGCTGTCAAATTACAATATGCTTATTAACAGAGTTTAATAAATAAATATTTATTAATAGATAAAAATTTTTAGCACAATTGAAATAAATTTCAAATTAGCTACTTCCTCTAATAAATTATTTCTATTAAAGTTTTATTTTTGTTATCACTTTAACTCAGAAAAGCATATATATATATATGTAGGAAATTAAAATAATTTATGAGATTAGCAAAGCAACACAGAGTGAGCTCTCAGAGAGAGGTAAATCCACTTACGTTCCAGCAAATTTAGATTGCTTTTCAGCTTGAAAATAATCGAAGAAGGAAATCAAGAAAAAGGGCTCATACTTTCTCATATTCATTTAATTAATAAAGTTTCTCACACAAATTTTTATAACTTAACTGTTTCTTATCTAATAGGTATAATACTTTGTTTGATCAGTTAGCAGTTGACATTCTAATGAGTACAGAGATGTTATGAAATTATTATTCAACGAAGACAAAAGCCCTTCAGAAATTTTTGATAGCTTAAGGTACATGATGGAAATTCATCCATTTGTCATAGCACTGTGAAATATTAGTATAGTTTATTCAAGATGAGGGATAGTCCTTAGAAGACTACCTTGGTATGTTTCCATTACACCACCGGGATGAGCTAGATAACTTATTAAATTCCCAACACACTAGCGAGAGCCTAACTCACGAGAAAGACGAATACATTGTCTTATGAGAGAAGGTGCTGACATTGTCTAGCTATTTATCGACTCTCATTATTTACTTTTTAAATTTTCATTTATAAATATTAATTTAGTTGTGGTTTATTATCCCACATAAATTTTAAACAAATAATGAGATCATTAATTGACTAATACCTATCTCTTCATGTCATACTTCGCCACGCCATTCAGTACATAATGATTTTCAAGAAATCTTGTATCTGCTCCAAGGAAGTGAGAATCTGAATCTCAGTTCAGAGAGTTGATTCTGAGTCAAGTTCAAAGTGACACTCTATTAGAATTCAAAGAAATCCTGATGATTAATTAAAAATCTAGCTTCTAGTGACTTGTAGAGACCAAAATATAATTTTGTTTGTTGTAATTTTAAACTTAATATTTTTGTAATTTAAATCCAAATATGCATTTTAAAAAAAAATTTTGCTATTACAACTATTGAGCTTCCAGAATTGTCAGTCGGACTAACTCATACGTTATTTGAACTGCTCAAACTGACCAGCCTGCTGAGATTTATCACACTGGGGAACACATTTTTTGTTGAGTTAGGTCTGACACTGTTTTTTTCACTAATTCTTGGCGTCTGAATCTGAGAATAACCTTATTTTTTTATTTGATTTTGTCTACCATGTCAACTTTTTAAACTACAGGATACCCTCAGAAATAATAAAAATCATGCATTTAAAAGAACATAAAGTAAAAACATACCAAATATACAGTTTACAAAACATTCAATGTAAGTTAAATGGAGTTCATACCAGGTATGCAAGTTTAAAATGTCGTTTATTTCTTAAAATATATACACAGTAATTTAAAAAAAAGTATAATATATTTTATTCAAAGTACTGGCCCTGGCTTTCTACACATTTTGTCCATCTCTCGGGCAATATATGGATACCATTCCAAAAGAATGCTTCATCTTTATTTGAAATCCATTCATCGAGCCATTTTCGTACGTTTTCGAAATTGTTGAAGTGTTGCTCCGCCAATGAGTGTCCCATCGATGAGAAGAGGTGATAATCAGAAGGCGCCAGGTCAGGTGAATACGGCGGGTGGGGTAGGAGTTCCCAACCAAGCGAAGAAATCGTTTCCTTAGTCAATCTGGCTGAATGTGCAGGAGCGTTATCATGCTGAAGAATGACTTTGGC
>KZ808951.1:108221-120730 GCA_000696205.2 Oncopeltus fasciatus
CATTATCATTATACAAGTGGGGTTCGGTCAAGGTTGATCCAAAAAACACAAATTTAAAAAATGTATTTTTTAATAAAGGATTATCCCCCCCTCTATGTTGCGAAACACTCTTCCCTCTTATCGAGAGAGAGAGAGAGAGAGAGAGAGAGAGAGAGAGAGAGAGAGAAACAGGAATAGCACTGATAACACGCCAGTAGATAACACGGGTATCGGATGACCCGTAGCGTCAGCAGCGATACTACAGACCTGTGTTTATTTTACATTTTCCTTCCAATAAAAAGTCATTTCGGATGAGCGCGAATGTACGCGCGCGCCTGTGTGTGTGTGTGTGTGTGTGTGTGTGTGTGTGTGAATACAGCCATTGGAAATTTAAATATGTTTATGTTTACTCATTTTTGTCAAAATATATTCACAATAAAAAAAAAATTAAAAAAAAAAAAATTTCATGGGGTATGGACCAAACAAACAGCTAAAGCTCTGTCGTAGCTTAATTCGACATAAACTGAATTATGGTTGTAGTTCTTATGATTCTGCGAGCTCTAGAATTAAAAAAATTACTTGATTCTGGTCACCACGCAGGGCTAAGACTGGAAAGTAGTGCACTCAAGGCCACGCCCAATCTCAAATACTGCAATACGATCAATATTCCGGTGCAGTATTAAGAGCTGATAATATCAACAAAACTAAATAAGATAGAGTTGCATTATTTTAATAATCAGTATGTGTAAGTGTGTGTGTATGTTTTTAATTTGATTATTCCTGTTTAAGCTCCTCTTGGGAGGGTAACATTACAGTAATCACAGTAATTATTACATGTAATTATTTATCATTAATGATTTATCTTATAATTATTAAGATAGAGTTGCATTATTTTAATGACCAGTATGTGTAAGTGTGTGTGTATGTTTCTTCTTTCCATGTCTTCCCATTTGATTATTCCTGTATGTTCACCTCTAGGGATAGGATCAATACATTTAGTCCAATCAGAACTCACACTTAGATATAAATAGAACAACCCACTGAGACTTATTTTCCAAAAGAGCAAGGATTATCTCCCACTAAATTAATTAATGAATCAATTAGATTGAAATGGATGAGTTGAAAGAAAAAGCTCAATTTCAGTTATTATAAAGAGTGAATTATTAATAGCCGATACTATCAACAAAACTTTAATAATTTAGAATTCTTATTATAAGAATTTAGAATAACTTAACTACAAAAAAGACTTATTATAACGAAAAAAAACTTTTATAAATAACATTATATATTTGGAAAAAATTAAAATTTAAAAAGTTCTGTTGTAGCTTAATTCGACATAAACTGAATTATGACTGTAGTGCTTAAGATTTAGCGTGCTCGAGTATTAAAAAAATTACTTGATTTTTCTCAAACACAGAGCTAAGACTGGGAAATAGAGCACTATGGCCACGCCCATTCCCAAGTATATTTAGACCAGTGAAGTATTAATAGCTATAATATTAAAAAAAATATTTAGAATTACATTATTTTAATAATCAGTATGTGCAAGAGTGTGTGTATGTTTATGTTTCTTCTTTCGACATCTTCTTATTTGATTATTCGTGTATAAGCGCCTCTTGGAAGGGGAATCAATACACCATCTTAACAAGAATGTAATTTACTATAAAAGTAACTCATAGCAATCTAATGCACTTTCAATGACTTTGGTTTTATTTGATAAAAGTCATATTAAAGATTGTAACAACATATTGCTACTTTGGTAATAATTATAATTTAACCAACTATTGAAGTTAATGATCCACAGTAATTATATTCCTGACATAAAAAAATTGAAATTGATGAGAAGTCAAAAGTCCAAAATGTTAAGGATATTATTAATTCCTTTGTAGTACTCTAAGAAAAGTTACCTAATTTTTTAATAATTCTTTTTAAATGAGTGTTAGTCTCCCTTTCAACCAATTAGGGTCATGGAGGGAGGAGCTATCTACAGGTTGCTATCCCATTCTACACATCCATGGGTCAAAACAAGTAATTATTTATCGATAAAAGCTTGCTCAGGCCAACATTTGAACCGGCAGCACCAGGATTGCTGAGTAGTGCTTACGATTCTGGGTGCTTAAAAATTACTTGATTTTTCTCATCTCGCAGGGCTAAGACTGACAATATGAGCCACGCCCATATCCCTAGTACATTTAGACCGGTGAAGTATTAAGAGCTTATAATATCCACAAAACCAAATAGTTTAGAATTACATTATTTTTACAACCGGTCTGTGTAAGTGTGTGTGTGTATGTTATTTCTTTCAAAATCTTCTTATTTGAATAATCGTGTATAAGCGCCTCTTGGATGGGGAATCAATACACCATCTTGACGAGAAGATAATATACTATAAAAATATGTCATATAAATCTAACGCACTTTAAATCACTTTTGTTTTATTTGATGAAAGTCATATTAAAGGTTGTAGTACTATGTTGCTACTNGGGAATGGGCGTGGCCATAAGGCTCTATTTCCCAGTCTTAACCCTGTGTTGTGAGAAAAATCAAGTAATTTTTTAATTTTTAAGCACCCAGAATCATAAGCACTACTCAGCAATCCTGGTGCTGCCGGTTTAAATGTTGGCCTGAGCAAGCTTTTATCCATGAATAATTACTTGTCTTGAGCCAAGGATGTGTAGAATAGTATGGCATTACTGGTTGAAAGGGAGGCTATCACTCATTAGAAAAAAAATTAATTAAAACAAATTAAGTAACTTTAAGTAAAGTTAAATTATTATTATTACCAGAGTAGCAACATAGTACTATAACCTTTAATATGACTTTCATCAAATAAAACAAAAGTTATTTAAAGATTGATATGAAATATTTTTATAGTTTATTATATTCACGTCTAGATGGTGTATTGATTCCCCTCCCAAGAGGAGCTTTAACAGGAATAATCAAATTACCAAAAATAATCAAATTAAAACATGCTCACACTCACACATACTGATTATTAATATAATGTAATTCCAAATATTTAGTTTATTGTTATTATCACCTATTAATACTTCACTGGTCTAAATATACTTGGGAATGGGCGTGGCCATAGTGCTCTATTTGCCAGTCTTAGCCCTGTGTGTTGTGAAAAGTCAAGTAATTTTTAATTCTTTAATCACTCAGAATCATATGCACTACTCGCAATCCTAGTGCTGCCGGTTCAAATGCCGGCCTGGGCAAGCTTTTATCGATAAATAATTACCTGTAATAATTACTGTGGATCATTACTTCAATAGTTGGTTAAATTATTATTATTACCATAGTAGCAACATAGTACTACAACCTTTAATATGACTTTCATCAAATAAAACAAAAGTGATTTTAAGTGCGTTAGATTTATATGACATATTTTTATAGTATATTATCTTCTCGTCAAGATGGTGTATTGATTCCCCTTCCAAGAGGCGTTTATACACGATTATTCAAATAAGAAGATTTTGAAAGAAATAACATACACACACACACACTTACACATACCGGTTGTAAAAATAATGTAATTCTAAACTATTTGGTTTTGTGGATATTATAAGCTCTTAATACTTCACCGGTCTAAATGTACTAGGGATATGGGCGTGGCTAATATTGTCAGTCTTAGCCCTGCGAGGTTAGAAAAATCAAGTAATTTTAAAATTTTAAAGCACCCAGAATCATAAGCACTATTTGCAATCCTGTCGCTGCCGGTTCAAATTCCGGCCTAGGCAAGCTTTTATCGATAAATAATTACTTGTTTTGACCCATGGATGTGTAGAATGGGATAGCAACCTGTAGATAGCTCCTCCCTCCATGGCCTTAAGTGGTTGAAAGGGAGGCTAACACTCATTAGAAAAAAATTAATTAAAATAAATTAAGTAACTTTTATTAGAGTATTACAAAGGAATTAATAATAACCTTAACATTTTGGACTTTTGACTCTTGATTTCTAGAAAAATCATCAATTTTTTTTTGTATGCAAGAAATTAAATTATGTGGATCATTAACCACAATAGTTGGTTAAATTATTATAATTGCCAAAGTAGCAACATAGTACTACAACCTTTAATATGACTTTCATCAAATAAAACAAAAGTTATTTAAAGTGCGTTAGACATATTTATATACCTAGTATATTATCTTCTCGTCAAGATGGTGTATTTATTCCCCTTCCAAGAGGCGCTTATACACGATTATTCAAAGAAGATTTTGAAAGAAATAACATGCACACACACTTACACATACTGATTATTAATATAATGTAATTCCAAATATTTAGTTTATTGTTATTATCACCTATTAATACATCACTGGTCTAAATATACATGGGAATGGGCGTGGCCATAAGGCTCTATTTCCCAGTCTTAACCCTGTGTTGTGAGAAAAATCAAGTAATTTTTTAATTTTTAAGCACCCAGAATCATAAGCACTACTCAGCAATCCTGGTGCTGCCGGTTTAAATGTTGGCCTGAGCAAGCTTTTATCCATGAATAATTACTTGTCTTGAGCCAAGGATGTGTAGAATAGTATGGCATTACTGGTTGAAAGGGAGGCTATCACTCATTAGAAAAAAAATTAATTAAAACAAATTAAGTAACTTTAAGTAAAGTTAAATTATTATTATTACCAGAGTAGCAACATAGTACTATAACCTTTAATATGACTTTCATCAAATAAAACAAAAGTTATTTAAAGATTGATATGAAATATTTTTATAGTTTATTATATTCACGTCTAGATGGTGTATTGATTCCCCTCCCAAGAGGAGCTTTAACAGGAATAATCAAATTACCAAAAATAATCAAATTAAAACATGCTCACACTCACACATACTGATTATTAATATAATGTAATTCCAAATATTTAGTTTATTGTTATTATCACCTATTAATACTTCACTGGTCTAAATATACTTGGGAATGGGCGTGGCCATAGTGCTCTATTTGCCAGTCTTAGCCCTGTGTGTTGTGAAAAGTCAAGTAATTTTTAATTCTTTAATCACTCAGAATCATATGCACTACTCGCAATCCTAGTGCTGCCGGTTCAAATGCCGGCCTGGGCAAGCTTTTATCGATAAATAATTACCTGTAATAATTACTGTGGATCATTACTTCAATAGTTGGTTAAATTATTATTATTACCATAGTAGCAACATAGTACTACAACCTTTAATATGACTTTCATCAAATAAAACAAAAGTGATTTTAAGTGCGTTAGATTTATATGACATATTTTTATAGTATATTATCNACTATAAGTAAGAAAAGTCTTTCGCTCGGGAACTGCTTAAACTAAGCAAATTCCTAATTCCTAAGAACCGCGGTCGATGAATATTTATATTTGAAATTTCAATATCATGAAAAATATATTATCTATCAATAAACAAATCTGTGTTTAGTTTGATTGTTTTAAACAAAGTATTATGCCAGCTGCAGCGAAAACATATTTTTAGTTTGCACTTTCAGGTAATACAGCTCTCCTATTCGTCTGATTTTGCTCAATAACGAAGACAACCTTCATCTTTAAATTGAAATGCGATCTGCCAAATTTCATTAAGAAAAAAATTTAAGTTATAAAGTGTAAAATTAAAATTTTCTTTTCAGATAAATCTCGACTTTTAATTGTTATATTCCACTGGTCAACATCTCAAATTTTTTATTTCAGTAAACGAATATGTGTTTAGTTTAATTACTTGAAACTAAATATTACACCCGCTGGAGCGAAAATACTTATTGTATTCTCACCTGATATTATTTTATATTCCCCCACTCCTATTCGTCCGATTTCTTTTAATATCGAACTCAGCCTTTTATTTTAGATATAAAAACGATATGAAATTTCATTCAGAATAACAAGTAATTGGGGCTTCTAAGCCAAACAATTAAATATTAACGGTTCATGTAAGTCTCCAATCCTATTGTTTAATTTCCCTTTGTAAATAATTCTTTTCTTAATCTTGGCTGAGCTTCATTACTCTAAACTAAATATTACGCCTACTAGAGGGAAAAAACCTTTGTACTTTTGTAAAACGTTTTACTCACACCCACTCCTATTTGTTCGATTTTACTCAATAACTAGCTTAGCTCTTTTATTTTCATTTAAAAAAGACATGCAGAATTTTAGTAAGGAAAACTGAAAATTTTAGCCCGTAGATCATTTACAAACACTGTCTCGCACATATATTTATATAATTAGTTACTATCATTTATGGTATCCAGTTAGTAGGGCCGGATAAAATATCGAAAAAATGACCTAATGGCCGAAATCTAACATGAGAACAACCTTTACAGCTTCATTCCTTCGAAATTCTAAAAAATTTTGTTAGCTATGAAAGTCTTAAAACAAAAAACATTTTAAATTAACTGTACTAGTCGAAATATAGCTTCAATTATAGGTATGATTTTTTTAATAGCATTTTCAAGACATTTAACAGTATTTTCTTCACCGGTTAGGCAGATTTTACTGATTAGGAGGACTCTAGATATAGAGCCTATCCTAATTGATCTTACACTTAATCTCCACATCTAAAAATTAATGCACATTTTACTCTGAGATGGTGACATGTAAAATTAAATAATTCATTTATAAAATTGTGATTGTAGATGAGTGTACATTTTGTTTTATCTCTGAAAATAATGAAGATATTGACGGTTTTTATTTATTTTTTCTTCTCTTAACCCTCCTTTTTACCAGTGGTATAATCTGTTTTATATTTTATAATATACCGACACTGTAATTGCAAAAAGTCTTATACATTTTTTTTTTTAAATTTTTTTATTATTATTTTATTTCAACAAACTGTCACATTTTATGTTGATTAACTAAACTACAGAAGATATTTTGACGGAATAATATACGTATATAGATCCATTTATAACAATAAAATAAGTTGCGCAAATCCAAAGTATTGATCACCAGGTAGCAAAAAGAAGAAGAACGGGAGGCGTGGCCTCAGAGCGCAGGCGCGACCATGTAAAAGCCCTAACCCGGCCAATTTCTTTGCCATTACCTTAGCTCGCTCCCTACAGTTCGCATCGCTTGTCTCTTCTCCAAGAGTTCAACTCTGCCAACTGTTCAAAATGGTAAGTCACTTGCTTACTTAATACTACGTAATTGTGAGCTTACCTAGTTTAATTATATTGCTATCGATGAAAATGATATATTCATATACAGTAAATGTATGATTTTCTCGAAATTTTAAAATTAATTGTTTGTTATTTTTTCCAGCGATAATATAGTTTCATCTTCTTAGATTTGATTCTGTAGTTGATTTACTTGTGAATTAAATGTAGAATTTTTTGTTAATTTTTAGTTATGGCTAAAATTTCACTCGATTGCCTGGAAATTGTAATCAAGTCTAATTATCTAGTATTTCAAATGAGTTTTAAAAAAATATGGTTGTTTTGTTAAACAGTAAACTGGAAGGTGAAATAATGGATTTTACTTCTTGGTACTTACAAGATAGAAATTTTGGTGCGCCTCCTCAACCAAGGGAATTTGGTCGGGACTCTACTTTCTGAAGATATAAAAGATTTCCCAGCGCCATGGGTGGCTTATTTAAATTTTTACGAACCAAATAAAACTTGCATGCGTGTCATGTAAATCTTATTTTCTTGAATTCTTATAATTAACTTTTCATGTTGTCTTGTTACTTTCACAGTTATAGATACTTTCAGGAAACAAGCTCTGGTGTTACGGATGAAAAAAAAATGGAGGGTCAGATGAAAATTTAATCTATTAATAAGTTTATTGCATGAGCTATTTTTGCCATACATTTATTTCATTTAATTTTTTTTTTTCTTATTGCGAAGGTGTATTTCTTAATTTACCATTTAAAATGTGGTTAAATTATTTTAAAAAAATAAATAAAAACCGACAATATCTTCATTATTTTCTGCAATCACATTCTATATACCGTTGCGGGATACTGATTACGATTTACTTGCAGGTGTTATGAGTTCGAGCGAGAGCGAGACCGACGAATACTTGGACAAGACCATAGAGTACGATACTTTTCGGCGCAGATTCGAAGATAAATATGTGGCCCATTCATAATTATTTTGGTCCAGGTAAAAGTGATTATTCTACGCAACCCGTAGATGAGGATAATGATATTGCTCGCGAACACGACTTGTTGTACGAAAAAGCAACTAGTTTCCGTGATATCCAAAAAGCCGACTTATTAGCGATAAGAAAATTTAGGAAAAACTTTGTAGCGAAAGGCATTCCCTCGTCGGAGCAGTAGGGCTCAGTCTTAAAGCTGGTGTAGAATATTTGTTGGGAACTAACATATATCCTTTCAAATTTCAGCAAAAAGGAGACGTGACGGACGACCCTATAACGAGGGAAACATCAAATACGCCTACCGTTTCCAACACAGAGATCCGCAGACTCAAGCGGCGCCGCCGGCAAGGAGTTCACGCCGCCCGGGGAGGATCGGTTCAGCAAAAAGGTACCGTCGCGAAAACCAAGGCGAAACAGGACGATCCGGAGCGGAACACTATTCAGTACCAGGAACGTCAACGCAAATCCCGAGGCAGGAAGAAGACTGGTTCGCGCAAACCTTCCAAGAAAGGGGGCCAGAAGAATGTATCATTACCCCCAAGGGATTCAAGACGAGTTTCGATACCGGGACGAGTGTCACGGCGTCGGCAAATAACATGCAGGGTGTGTTCGGCCAAGTGGGAATAGGTCTGAATCGTCACATTCTGTGTAGGGAATTTGAAGTATCTAGAGATTCGACAGCACCTATGAAGATAACGGCAATCTCAAAACCCACCGCACACGACATGTCCGAACGTTTATGGGGTTACGAAAAATTCGATTCTAAGTTTGACAAAAGTATACCTACCTGTATGGGTATTCCTCGATCATTAAAAATGTATTTAGGCGTGCTTATGCCTTACAAAGCGAGTGACCATAAGGATAAAAATATCACTACCGGTTGGCCTGATATGATATAGTGTACTAAAATGTTTAATTATTTAGATCACATTGAAAAACCTGTCGTTTGTTATAAATACAATGTGAAAACGAATACCATCAATACCAAAAAAACCCTAACTGTGCTCGACGATACGAGTAATCATAAAGCGATGATGGGGGGTGAAGACATTCGTCTTACCGGTGGTGTGTTGAATACGTCGGGCTTCACTATGACTCGTTCCGGTGCCCTTAAGATCGTACCTCCCTCCGAATTGAGTTATGATACATATATGGAAGAATTAGTCGATCATTGTCATTCCGTTACTATACCTGATCACACACCTCCTAATTCTGGCCATGTCCAACCGTCTCTGCATGTCGGTATCTTACCTATATAATCTAATGCACCCGATAAAGAATTACAGGATTTTGTCACCTGTTGTGCAACCTGGGAAATAAAGACGTGTATCGCACTTACCACAGAATTCCATCAGCATTATTCGCATTATAATATTAATTCGCCAAAGGACGTCTCCTTCGGAAAGAGATACACAGGTATGACGGCATTATACGATACAACGGTTTTCGGATTCGCACTAGCAGCTCTTTAACAAGGATTGAATCAAGGAAACTCAAATATAATATGTAAATAAATTTATTGTTATAATAAAGGTATATCAATGAACAGTATATTGGACGTCGATCTCTACGAATTGATAGAAAGGGACTTCTCCGGGTCTCGTCTCCCTTATTCAAATTTAGTTCTTTTTGTAATCCTCTTTATAATATTTTTATTTATTGTAAATTTTATAGTTGTACTTTAAAATAAAACTTTTTAAAAAGAGGATTTGAACATTGAACTCCATAACTAGCGCGCCTACCCTGAAAGTAGGAGACCCGGGTTCGATTCCCGGCTGTGGTAGTAAGATTTTTTTTCTGTCTCCCTGTGCATTTCTTGTATTTAATTGTTTTGTTGTTAATTGTATTTCAACATCCCTGAAGATGGCTTACTATGTAAGCCGAAACGTTGGCAGATTATTAAAAAATTGACATTTCTTAAATTGTATTTTTTGGATCTATCTCGACCGATACCCAACAAAAAACACCTACTAATGTACTTTTAAGGTTTATTGTTAATGTTTTTTGTTTTTTTTTGCTGATTTCACCAGGAGAGAACTGCACTACAGAGTAACCTTCCCTAAACCCCTACTACTAATTACAAATCCCAAGTGATTGACCCTTCCCCTCGCACAAATTTTTTTCCGTGGGGAGTTTTGAATACAAAATTCCCTATTACTATTTAAAAACATATCAACTGGGCGGTAAAAATGTCTTAGAAGTTCGGCGGCCATCTCTCTTGGATAACCATATTCTATAGTACCAGTATTCTCCATGAGAACTCATATTTTTTTAAATATATTTTTTTTAGGATATGCCTGCGCCTATGATCAAAGAAGAACCTACGTTCTCCCAACATTATGAACTATTCAATTACTCACTCAATACACCAACCAAACCAGAGGATGACCCTCAAAGAGATCTGATGAATGATTCTAGCAGAAAAGGTAACATTAATATTTGTTTTACTTATAATCAGTAACGTGAAAGTAGCAGAGACCTACTTAGTTACTTATTGACTTAAACCAAATATATTGGCACCTTATTGACAGCCAATTATATATATACTCATTATTAATAACGTGATGAACATTTTCTGGCTTTTATGAAGCTTATTTTATTAGCTTAATAACCTATTTTGTATCCTATTCAGGTCTTCTGAACTAAGTGCAAAATAAACCCAAGCAATAAATTACTTCTGGTCCAGGATTTACCATTTATTTTTCTCACAGGACTTTTTTGGAGTTGTCATCAGGTTTATAAAAATACACCCTTAAAATACAATAAGAATTTTTATTTTCTGCTCCTGTTAAAACAAAAGAGCTAGGTTAATCAATTGTTCTTCTAAAAAGGTTAAAAGAAGAAGTTATATTTAACAATGATATTATTTAATGTCAAGAAATGTAATCTCTATCAACCCCTCTCAATCAAAAGATTCTTCAATAGATGATAGTTTTAGTCCACCGCCTTCATTGTAGTAATCAAGCTTTTATATTCGCAAGGGTTTGGTTTAGATATTAGCCACAATTTTTTGGAGTTATCTTTGATTGAGAGAGAGTGGTATGATTTAACCTTTCTTAAAGTACATGTGATTAACCTTATTCTATCCCTTGACTCTATTGTTTTTTAAAATATAGTAGAACTATAAAACAAAGTTTATCACAAGTACTTTTAGAAAAGTTAACCGAAGAAGACAGTTTATTTGGATAGCAATTCTGTGCAATTGAGTTCAATAAAATTTAGAATTGAGTTTGCAAGACATAAAAGAGCTTTTAATATAATTGAAATTCAAGCAACTCAGCTAAGCACCCTTCCAGTTATCCCATTGGGTGATGAAAATATGTTTTTAATTTAAAAGCTATAAATCAAATTTCAGAATAATTTTAATTTTGTTAGTTAGGCTTTAGTATCAGCTTCCTTACTGTATCTAAATAGTGAGATTTAAATTTGTTACATTCTATAAAAAAAATTTATTTTAAAAACTCTTTTTTTTAAATAATTAATGGAATTTCCTTTTTTCTTTTCTAGGAAAGTTTGGTTGGGCTTGGATTTCTGCTAGACATGTGCCATACATTCTGAGAAATGGATATCGCTACTTCCCATTGCAAATGGTGAAAATGGTTTTGCCCGTAAACATGTATTCCTTGAATTCCAATGTCTACGAATGCATTACAATTCCGTGCTTTAGTATGACCAAAATTGAAGCACGGCTTTGTAATGAAATAAACTTTTCCCATTGCGATGGGATGTTCGGATGCACTACATATTCTACTGGTGATTTGTTGCTTAAAGAAGAGGATGTCTTTGAATTATTTAAATTTTTGGACTTTTGCTATAGAAAAATTAATGACCCTAATCCTTCTCTAAATACAGTTGGTTTTCTTTTGCTTAACCACCATCATATTGTACCATATGTTTTAAAAGATGGCAAAAGATACACCTCCTTGCAGTATTACTTAGATCGTTTATCATACTACTCAACTGTACAACCTATTACAATACATAGCTGGGATTATTCATACTTAAAATTTGTTTTTAAATACATCGGCAGTCAGTATGGATTCACAAAAGATCAATCATGTGAAGTATTATGTTTAGATGATCTTTTTGACTCCTTAGACTATATAGCAGAATTTTTGTTGGAAGAGTATTGGCCTAATACACCTTCAGATGCATTTGAGGAAACAAATTATGCTTTTGAGAGTAGTTTGGCAAATGCAGATCCTAATTTCTTGTACACTAGAATAGTTACAATGCTGGCTGAACTAAATGAACGGAGGTATGTTAAAATATATATTAATTGTTTATCTTAGTTTTAATTCTTTGTTACTTATTAAAACCTATTGAGGTAAATATACTGTTTAAAGGACTTGTTAATAAAAATTCATTTTTATTGATTAAAAAAAAGTATTTCTAATTTTGTTTATTAATTAAATAACACAATTAATACAATTAAGTAAAATTAATAGTATTTTTTA
>KZ808952.1:13128-23889 GCA_000696205.2 Oncopeltus fasciatus
TATTATATCGTGACTGTCCAATAACGAATCTTAAATCGATATTTTCGTTCATGTTGTCTTTCGCACAATCTGTTTTACTATTATTATTTTCTCGAAATTTAAATTTTATATTTTATTATTCTTTTTGAGTATACTATAATTGTGAAATTCACAAGAGTAAAACACAAACTTTGATTAAACAATGGAAGATAGATCTTATCTGTCTATGCTCTTCTTTGAAATACCTTTCCGATTACTTACTTAAACCGGTCGTACAACAGACCATAAAGGTTGAGGGAGGACATGAGGGCTAAGGATGTGTTTATTCTCCATCTACGGCACACTAGAGAAAGCGAGTGGTCAGCACACCATTTTGTTCTACACAAACATACAGCCATTGTAATTCCTCAAGCAATTTAATTTGCTAGAACATTAAATTAAAATAATACAAAACCCACGTATCGAATGCCCCACTCACACAGAATGCTTTATAACCTCTCTGCAGGACATAATTTCAATATATAAAGATATCTCCTTTGTTCATATTTCTTTTATCTCTTCAACTTCACCTAGCAATCTTCGATCATCCCTAATACGATAAGATATATCTAATTGTATCCAACTTTATTTTTTCTCCCAACGTTTATAATAATTGTAAATTTATCTTCTATGCCTTTATGTGTCTTATCAACCTCCCAATTTTCTCCGCCAGTCTAAAGCCAACTTTAGTTGAGATACGCTTTTTACATAAATACTTGTTTACTGCTTTTAAATTAAATTTCGTCATTACTCCATTTTTTATTAATCTTTAATGAAAATGGGAAATACGCTTGGATCCTACGTGGTGGACTTTTTTAGAATTTTGTTTCAGTCCACTAATTTAACTCATTCATGTCAAAGTTGTTCGCTCCTTTGGCTACACGTTCAACATTTTCCAACGCTGAAATCGTAATGAAACTACAACAGCGTACAGAAAGCTTGTACCATGTACAGGAATACATCTACAAGGAATTACTTGCTAGAATTTTGCTGTCCTGGACAGTAAAAACCTGTGTCCATATAATTTTCTGAATTATTGATTCCAATGTTTCCTGCCAGGGTGCACTATAGTTGTAGCGCTGCTATATCACCGGTAGGGTTTGAATATTACTCTCTCTTAAAAGGGGTTAAACCTTGCCCTATTCATGGACTGGAAAAAAGGACGGCCGATCGAATAGATGAGATTCGTCAGTCTACTGGTGATAACTCACATAAGGGAATGGAGGTGTAAACAAAATGGCGGATCCACCAATATTAGTATTGATGGGGTTCTACTACGTTGTTTCTGGGGGAACTATCTGATCGTATATACGAATATTATGTATGACCATATACTTGAAGGTGGGCAAGTGTACATTTTGAGATTTTGCCAAATGTGGTGACTACAGATACCTGAGTCTTAAGGTCAGCCAAATATATATTAACATACATAATAAAGGATATGATTTGTGGCTTGAAGTAAACTGTAGTATAAAATTAAAAAACTTATGGCAAGAAAGCAAAACTTCCTTATTGTGTGTAGTTAAAAGAGACATTTATTATGGTATTTTTTGTTTTAACATGTTTAATAATAACGGAATAAGGATTTTCGTAAATGAAATGTTTATTAATACACATATGAAAGGAAACCTGGCTTAAATTAATATTTACCTCGCCTCAGTGAATTATATGAATTATAATGTAAGCTGTTATAATGTAGCTCCTACATTACTTTTTTTTTTTCATTTTGAACGAATGAATATGAAAGAGAATTCCATGTATCTCTTCTAACTATAATCTTAAATATTGAATTCATTTCATAATCACTTTAACAAACATTTGCTTATTATGAATTATAAGTATCTTCTAAGTTTAAATGCTTCTTGAGTTCTACATCTGGTACTAGTTTATCCCTTCGTCCCTTCTCTTCACTGGTTAGTCCCTTTTGTCCTGTCTAGATAGCCATGTTAATAGCTCTATTGATAAATTATCAACAGGCTATTTGCATTTAATTAAGGCGGTTGGTCATTAAATCCGGTTCAGCGATCCACGAGACGGGCCTTGGCCGACCCCTTCCAATAACAATTTATCAGAGAAGATCTGTCAATGAAAGGCGGGGTGAATATAAGTTTTTCTGACTAAATCAAGTGCATAGGAGATGGATAAAATATTTTTAGTCAAGTCGAGTTTTAAAGTTTTTTTTTTTAAGGCTTTCTGATCCCTTGCAACCAAAAATTGTGTTTTAAATATTGGTTTGTGCGTACTTATTAGTGGAAAAGAAATTTTGACTGCTTATTAAGTGTTTTTTTAGATCAAGTTCGAGTTTGAAGGTTGACTCGTGTGCAAAAATGTTTTAAATGAACGTTCATCTATAAGAATTTTAACAGAGGCATAATATAATCAATTATAACTGATGATGAACTATAATCAAGTCATAGTGCGCAAATAATGAGATCGGTATGTTAAATATTTGATTATTTGTACCGCGTTTAATTTGTAGCCTTTTTCATATTTTGAAAGAGAGCTAATTATAGTAAACAATTTTGTGTTTCCAAAAGCTGTTGTATCCATTTATACAATATCCATACAATATTTATTTGCTGTTAAGGTAACATCTAATAATCTATAGAGTGAAAAATTCTCCATTTGAAATTAAATGATAATTTTAATGGTAGTCTATCACATTAAGCCATAATCTAATGCAAATGTCACTGTGATTTATGTAAGGCTTTATTGACATTTTCATATTTGCCAGTGGTATATGTCTTTAATTTAGTTAAAGGTTTCATTGATGCCTATTTGGTAAGCTTTTCTAATTTTTTCTAATTTATTTTATGCCAACCAGGAGGTGGGAAGCTATTAACAGGAATTCAGCTTCACTATTGGATTGGATATCCCATCAAATGCAATAAAAGACTCTAAGATGGTTTTAGTTGGGGTTCGGTCGAGGTAGATCCAAACTTACAACACTATCCAGTTAACGACAGAACAGACATAGAACAAATTTCCTCAACTTATTCTAACATTTTTAACATTTTAAAAACCAACAACCCTCCGACTCAATAAACCTGTCAAAACATTTTTCTCAGTTCCAAAGTCACTTATTCCCAATAATACCCTTCCCTTTTTTTCCTTTGTCCTTTTATTGCCCTCTCTTGCAACAGGCCGCTTTCCATTTACACCTTCCGCCTGCCTTGTACCTGCTACCCCCACTCCCCTTTCTACTTCATAACTCAAAACAAATTCATAATGTTCAGTCATGGAAATGTGAACTTAGGGACAGGACGTCCTCTCTCATCTTCATGATAGGTAGGTGTGGCAAATTACTGCTTTAATGATATTTCAATTGTTTCTTGTCAATTAGTTGTTGGTTTGCATGTTTTTTTCAAATTGGTTCTTTTTTCAATATTGTTTTCATAAACTTTTAATTGTCTTACACAGTTTTCTACTTTCATACTCTTGATATCACATTATACTATAATTCTCTATTATACTAATTTCAAATATTACTGTATTCTCATGACATTGTATTTCTACAGCCCTGAAGATGGCTTACAATGTAAGCCGAAACGTTGGCAGATAATCCTTCATTAAAAAAATACATTTTTTAATTTGTGTTTTTTGGATCTACCTCGACCGAACCCCAACTAAAATCATCTTAGAATAATATCTACGGTCAACAAACTCTCTTTTTGAGCAATAAAAGACTATTCATTTATTACATTTGATGAGATATCGTAAATATTTGTAATTTTTTCTAGAGAGTTATGCAAGCACCCTTTCTTTAATAAAAAATTTTTTTATTAATTGTTTTGTAGGGCAGTGGTCTACTTCATTCACCATCATCTGATATATTTCAGCCGTTTATGAGTTTATAACTTGTGGGGTATTTTTGAGCTTTATTAAATTTTTATGTGAATGTTGTATAAATGTAGCAGATGTATGAACCTTAATGTGAATTTAAACTAAAATGTTGTCTAGATTGATATGTCACAGTAGAAAATTCTAATTAAACCATAAAACAGGAAGCAATTTTGAAGTAATACAACTTATATAAATATATTATACATGTGTGTGTTTTGAATTGAAATAAATATTTAACAACTAAATAAATAACATTTTCTGGTAAATTAATAAATCTAATTCAATGAAAGAAGAACAATTTGTATTAAAAATTTTTTAAGTAGAATGCTTGAAAATCAGAAAAAAAAAAAGGAAACTTTAGAACTCTAAATGTGGAGAGTATTTATTTTAGCTATGTTGCGGAAATTTTGATAAAACCGAGTTTTTAATTTACTTCTTTTAGAAAAATAAAGATTTTTTTAAAGCTTGCTATGATTAATGAATATAAGTATTTCATAGGTTAACTATTGAAACTTTAACTAAAATCCTGTTTCTTTTCCATTTCATATGTAAAACTTCATTGCACTTACTTTACTAATTTTAACTACTAATAGAATTTCACACTCATATTTAGTACAAGACCATGTCCCATTTACCATGTCAAGTAAACGATAGTCCAATATATTTGACAATTGTTTTTTATAAAATAGTACTAAAAAATCCAAAACCAATTTCTAACATTGTTTTCTGTGTGTCTACCCTTTCTATATCTTCCACGGCTAATTTACTCCAATGAAAAGAGAGAAGAATAAATTTCATTCAAACTCAAATTCACTCAGACTTTAACTCAATAGAAGTGAATAATAGCAAAATAATTCAAGTAGTAGTGAGGAACTATAAGTTGGAGAAAGAAGATGAATAAAATGAGGGCTATTTAGAGAAATCCAATTAACATAATACTCTAGAGATAAAAAGAAGAAATAAAAGACTCCTCACCCTTACAGTTCCCAGTGGTCACTGATCAAATTGGCAACAAAGGGTTGAATGAGAGGTTCCCTAATTCATTTTAAATTAGAGTCACCGGGAGGTGGGGGGGGGGGGAGGAGCACACTTTTATGCGGGTTTAGAGCTTACAGCCTCGTTTATCGCTCA
Source organism: Oncopeltus fasciatus (assembly GCA_000696205.2). NCBI lineage: Eukaryota > Metazoa > Arthropoda > Insecta > Hemiptera > Lygaeidae > Oncopeltus > Oncopeltus fasciatus. Next base: position 18,121 of record KZ808952.1, read on the forward strand.
ATGACTTCTCTTTCATTAGTAATGAGCTCCACTATTTGGAGGGGGAGGGTTTGAAGATTAATGAACTTCTGTCTCATGGACAGTACCATTGAATGGTAACGGGATTGGGCGGGAACAAATCATCCCGAGGTTAAGGCCGCTTTATGGACATTTTCCTTATCAACGGATCGATGGAAGAGTAATACATCAATATCTGGACAATGGTCTTGTGTCTAATCTAGCGATCCAAGAGGATGTCCCATCGAGACAGGAGTAACTCCAGACACAATCATGATTGATGCTAATTACAAATTTTGCCTAAACAAAGCATTACATTTCAAATTCAAGTAAGTTGGAATTCGAAAAAGAACATATTTTTCCAAACAATAACCCTTTATGTTTATATTTTGAAAAAAAAACATGTACATTTTTCAAATAGAGAATTTTTGAAGGATCCAAAAAACTACAATTTAAAAAAATGTGAATTTTTTAATTATATGACAACGTTTCGGCTTACATTGTAAGCCATCTTCGGGGCTATCATAAAGGCGAGATGGAACTTTGTGAATGCTGACGTCATGAATATGGGATTCAGGGAACACGACGTCCCCTCTCTTCATTATAGCTCCAAAGATGGCTTACAATGTAAGCCGAAACTTCATATAATTAAAAAATACAATTTTTTTAGATTGTATTTTTTGGATATAACTTGACCCGAACCCCCCCCCCCCAAAAAAAAAAATTACCTAAAAATTTTTGTACACAATTGTTTCTAATCAAATCATAAATAATTTTTACTGCTAGCCGAAATGATTTTTCAAACATCAGTTTCTTAGATGTATTTTTTCTTATATACATAGGTGTATCATTAAATAATGATACATCATTAGATGTATCATTTCTTATGCATATTAACCACAAGTAAAAAGACATGGAATTTTTTTGCTGTGGACAATACTTAATTTTTTACGGAATTTACTTTTCTTAAAAAAAAAACTTCTTAAAAAATGCTCGTTACCGCCCATATAAGCCTAAAAGGGAAATAAATGTTAAATATGTATTTATTCTCGACCTACGGATAACTAGAGAAGGCCCCAGACACCATTCTGGCCTCCTGATTTTCCCATTCAATGAAGAATTACCCCCCCCTCCCAATTTAGGGTTTAGCCTGAACTCCTTCTAGTATTACCCATCCCGATAACCCTCTATCCCACCTGAATAGGAAATGGCCGCGTGACCTCCTCAATGCCAACACTTCTTAATAATATTTAAAAAAAGGAAAAAACAAAACAAACAAATGTAAATAGTGATTTAGGAGTACTGCCATTGGGCAGCTTCTTCATCAAGCGAAGTACACAAGTACAAGTAATTTAAATATTTATGTATTACAGTTATTTTATTTTTTTTAATGTGTTGTATATTTTTTATATTAATTTATATTTTTTATTTTTACTTCATTTGTACATATTTATTATATCTTTTGAAAGAACACTGCAAGATGCACGCTGTGCAGGATGTGATTCATAAATAAAGTGTTTAAAAAAAAAACCAATTTATTAGAGTTATCTTTAGCTTAAGATATATCTAGGAGGCAAAGTCTAACAGATAGGGAGTGGCACAAACCTTAAGGAATTTATACTGTTTATTCATTAGTTATGTTACATGAAATGTACTTTATCGCTAAAGTAACGATTTCCAAATGAAAGCCATATGGACGTAGTTACCCAATTCTAAAAGTCTATGGCACATGTTAGACTTTTAGTTTTTCATAAAATTTTAAGAGGGTGGACCTCAAATAGGCATGAAGTTTTACCATATCAATTTCCTCCCACAGATTGTTAAAGGGGTCATTTATTGGAATTTTATGACCTGTTCACAGAGCGTTGTCTTCCCCCAAACGCACCTAACATGACGCATAGTTTGCATCATGTGACAATTTAGAATTTTTTTTTCTTTTTAAAGCGTCAACTTAATTTCCAACCTTACTTGTGTAATTTGACAAGGGATTGTAAACCGCACTTAGGGGTTGATGATCGTCACCAGACATCCTATTTATCTTAAAAAGCCGATCCAATCATAAAAGCAATAGTTATCAAGTTGGCCTTTGTAGACTGATTGTATTTAATTCAACTGAGCATTAAACAGTTCTCCGTCAAAATTCGGAAATGTAGGAAATATCTTTATAACTTATTTACTTTCTAACGTGAAGAGAAAAATATAATCTTTAACTAAAGTAAAATTAAAATCAGAAGTGTATTAGGGAAGTTTTATGAAATTCGAAATATTATAAAATTGTAATAGTAGTATTACCCCCTGACTTTTACGAGAGAAATCTGCTTTTTAATGTGTCAAAGCGATACATTTTGCTAAAGTTGGCCTAAAACTGTGTCCGATGAAAATTCCTTTGATATTAGGAATTTTCATCGGACACAGGTAAGGTGGTCGACAATTTGAATCCCTGACACTTCTTTACGAAATGTTGCTGGCTCCTGAAAACCATAATATCTATTTATTCAGCATTACTCCACATGTTCAAGTTTCACCAATGAATGGAGGTGATTCTTCAAGTTACTGTAAATGCATTTAGACCATTCCTCATGTCATTAGTTCGTTCTCGCTACCAGTAGATAATGCTACCATATATATTTGGTATATATAATATATAATAATGCTACTATTATTAGCGTGGTCTGCATTCGTCCTGCGGCTAAGATTCTTTGGTGGTCAGTTGCATTTCTCTGCAGGGCAGCCCTGATCACAGTGGCTCTTCTCACCAACAGTTAGAACTAAATTTCTCGACTGTGAGTACCGATCTCGAAATCATTTTTTAAGCGTTTGCCTTCCTTTCAACCACTTTGGGTCATGGAGGTAGGGGCTATCTACAGGTTGCCACCCCATTCTAAACACCCATAGCTCAGGACATTTACTTATAAATAAAAATCCCTGGGCGGGATTCGAAGCCGCAACGTCAGGATTTCGAGACCCGAACGGATACACTGATCTACCCTGGCGACCCAATCTCGAGTTCTGCAGATGCCTCAGCAAAGAAGACTCGCCCTTCCATCATACTTTATCCCTCACAGCTGGCGACTCCTTCACCAACGGAACGGTTTAGTATCATAATAAGAACATGTTTAATTTTATATAAAAAAAAGAAAGTATAACTGCAGCCAGAAATAAACATTAAAGCATGTTTAATTTTTCTGAAAAGCATTTGAAATTTATTCAAGGTAAGATGAAATATGTAACCAATCTCCAAGCAAAACACAATGAATTGTTAGAAAAATAGTTTCTTAATTCCGATAGTTTTTATAGATTAACTGAAACACATGTATATTAAACATGAATTAGTGTATGATTTCATTATTTAAACTACTTAGAAAGAGTTAAAAGCAAATTGGCTTCATACTTCTAAAAAGTATCAAGTTATGACGGTAAGAACAAGATTTACGCCATAAGACTACTAACATATTTAATTGTTTAGATATTCTAGGCGAATGATAATGAATCTTGAAAATCTTTTAAGGAAAATAAATAAATAATTAATAATCTTCAACGTCCTCAAGATTACCGTGATTACCACAGAGGATGTGGGATGTGGGTGTTAGTCAAAGGAGTCTTGTGCCACTTCCTCTATAATTAATAATGTAGAAGTCTAAACGACNAATGGAACTTTTAATTTAAAAAAAAATTAAGTTTTTTTTTTTCTTGATTGGCGATTTAGATAACATTTCAAATTTCATAATACTTGCCTGACAGTAAATGTTAAATTTGCGCTTACTTTTACATTTTACTCTGAGAATAGAGATAAAATTTGGTTCCTCTAGTTAAAGTAATGAATAAGGTATAACCCGTTTCCTTATTTCCAGATTTCGAATCTAACTGGTATCGATTTTTGCTGGCATTGGTTCCCAAACGTTAGGTTGTACTTCTAAATTATTTCTTTTGCTTTTCAGAAAGATTTTACCCTTCTCTCCAGTTAGGAAGTCAAATATCAGTATATGAGGATATATTTTATTGTTTTACTGATAACAACAAGAGGCATATATTTAATTAATTTGGATAATAGCAAGCTTTTATGGTACAGTAAATTATAGCAGATAAAACCACCAATAACTTAGTCAGGTCTCATCTAGTAAATTAAATAATTTGTTTTTGGTTTAAAATGAATTTATGTGACAAAGTTCTTTTTTTNACATAGTGATTTCCAATTATTTATTAATTATGACAGGGATTGGTCAAGCTTGAACTAGAGCTATTATGTAGGCGTCAATTAATGACTGAATATTTGAGCTAGGCGACAGCAGATCCTCTCTCGTCTTCATAGTGTCCCTCAAGATGGCTTAGAATATAAGCCGAAAGGTCGGCAGATAATAAAAAATACACTTTTTTTACACATTGTATTTTTTGGAATTTTTTGGACTCTCTTCAGCTGCCAAGACCAAATCCCTGATTGACCCTTAAAGTTTGACGGTTAACTAGTTACCTCCAAAGATGGGAATGCTTGGGGGATACAATGAGATTATTTAATCAAAATAGTTATATTTCTTACACAATACACTTCTACTTCTCTTCTTCCTTGAAGTTTAGTGGGAAGCAGGCGCGGGAGTTTTAGCTGATTCAGGAGGGAGCACCAGCATATAATTCAGGGTGAGGAACGAGGGCCAGTGAGGTGTTTCTTTGCCCCATACTCAGAGGGCCTGGCTCGCCTCCAGTGCCGCCAACCATTTCTGTCATCTTCAAGAGGCCCTAACCTCGCTCACCCCTCTACCCCAGCCAGCCCTGCCAAAACCTCCCTCATATCTCCCCGGTACAGCGGGACTGCCTTCCAGCACCCTTTGGGATACCTCGCCGCGGTCAAATTCCTTTAGTTTGCCTTTTCCACCATTTCAGTAAAAATCTGGAATGTCTGACTCTAAACTAAACGATAAATTCAACATGATTTATTAGTGATGTATAAGCCTTAACTTACCTATAGCCAAAAAAAAAAAAAAATCTTCCTCCGAAGTACTGCTTTTATTGTATGTATCTATAATGGATACTCAAAATTCCAAACATAAGCATTTAAATAAAAAAATGCAAGAAAATAAATTTGAAATAAAAATAAATGTTAATAAAATTGTATGTATTAGTTTAATAGCGTCAGCAGAGACATTGGCTGTGAATAGCTTTAATTAATTAATAAAACGACAGTTTTCTCATCAATATCTTATTTATGTTTCGAGACTACTGAATTTATAATGAATATTATATATATAATGGAACTTTTAATTTAAAAAAAAATTAAGTTTTTTTTTTTCTTGATTGGCGATTTAGATAACATTTCAAATTTCATAATACTTGCCTGACAGTAAATGTTAAATTTGCGCTTACTTTTACATTTTACTCTGAGAATAGAGATAAAATTTGGTTCCTCTAGTTAAAGTAATGAATAAGGTATAACCCGTTTCCTTATTTCCAGATTTCGAATCTAACTGGTATCGATTTTTGCTGGCATTGGTTCCCAAACGTTAGGTTGTACTTCTAAATTATTTCTTTTGCTTTTCAGAAAGATTTTACCCTTCTCTCCAGTTAGGAAGTCAAATATCAGTATATGAGGATATATTTTATTGTTTTACTGATAACAACAAGAGGCATATATTTAATTAATTTGGATAATAGCAAGCTTTTATGGTACAGTAAATTATAGCAGATAAAACCACCAATAACTTAGTCAGGTCTCATCTAGTAAATTAAATAATTTGTTTTTGGTTTAAAATGAATTTATGTGACAAAGTTCTTTTTTTTTTT
>KZ808952.1:75312-85352 GCA_000696205.2 Oncopeltus fasciatus
GGACCCATCGTACCCACTACTAAATTTCTAATAAATTTAAGCATAAAGTCCCAGGATGTCGCGAGATTTAAGTCTCCAAGTCGCTGGAAAGGAATGTAAGGAATGATGTCCCCTGTGGATGGTGCATGTATCAATATGTTATTGACTGACGATTACATCGCTTATTTATTGTTAATTACTTCTAATTTAGGCTTTGTAAAGATATGATTTTTCCTTCTCGAGATAATCTTCTGAGGTCACAAGGTTATTAGACATTTGTGAAAGGTAAAAGCACCCATCTATGACTTTATAATCGGATTGATATCTCAATAAATAATAATATTTATTATATTATAAATAATAGAAAGCATTTGTCTCAATTATGCAAAGGTCCTTCGAAATCCTCATTTCCTATGTGAATTTCCCCAAATTATTTCCTATGTAAGTGACCGTAAAGCCTGGCCGCAATGCGTTAGTCTACTGAGCCAAAAACTTAACCCCCCCCCTCCACATCTTCCGAGATATTCGAAAAAACAAATGAACCCTGTCACAATCTCTTAAATATTCTTTTCAAGAATCGGTTTGACTTCCGAAGTCAGCATTCCTGTCGAGCAAGTTTTTAGTGTTGTAGAATCTATTTCAACCCCTCTCGTGCGTAAATAATTCTTCCCTGACAAATCATTGGGAGTTACTCTAGCCCACACAACCCCTAAACTTGAAGGGATATTTCCAAGCACCTTATAACTAATCATCAAATCTTACCTGTCAAACTTCCACTTAAGTCCTCTGGAACCAATACCTCCGATAACTTCCAAGTTGAAGTGAGCACTGCTTAGATCGGCTGGTGGAAGTTATATATCCAATTATTATTAAAAAAAAAAAGCTAATAGACCAATTTTTCCTATTTCATCATTAATAAAACTTAATTAATAATGATATAGCAAGATAATATTTTTCCCATAAGAGTAAATATATTCAACATAAGAAGATATTTAACATATTTAATTTAAAAGCAAATTCTAGTAATTTTGATATGAATTTTAAGCTAACAACTACAATTTAAAAAATTGTATGGATACTGTACTAAACGTAGATACGTATAGAAGGATACAGGCATAATAATTATCGCATTAATATTATATGAATATTATAATATATATTTATGTAATCTTTAATTATATTATTATGCGAAGAGACACATATTCCCAGATTTCAATATGAGTATAATTATTACAATAATTTTTGTTGATTATGAGGCATAAAACTAATTTAATGTTTTTTTTTAAAGGCTGATAGATTGTAAGAAATGATACAATTGTATCTCAGCGATTGTATTCCTGGATTAACATTCTCATGCATTTCCAGGCAGAAGCCACAAGTGTACTATTCGTTCAGACATTTGGTCAGTTATTTGCAACATTTCACACAAACCACTGTATTCTCAAATCTGCTAGAACTGGACATCGGACAACAAAGTTCTTGACATCTCCAACCCATTGTTGCACGTACAGTTGAGTTATATTTACAGTTTTAAATTACTTCGTTTTTTTTTTGTTTCAAAATCTTAGTATTCTTCTTTCTCTAGTAAGAGTTTTATTTATTCTTGACAGCATTACTTTTTTCTTTCACTCTCATCCGTAGCGATCACTTCCTTGTATCTTTTTCTTTTATAGCTAAAATTATTCGTTCATCATTAAAAGTTACCAAATTAAATATAATATAATAAATAAATGCATTAATGCAGTTTTTTATTAATCTAAGTATATTTTTTTTCTGATCAAGGAATGATTTAGGAATTTGGAAAATATAAACGAATCAAATATCAAGTTTTCTTATTATTTTAGTATGTTTATATAGCAAAATGATAGTTCTTTTATTTATAGGAACAAATAATATCTGAAAATTAAAGGCCTAAAAATATTAATTAATTATTTATCTTAATGGAATTTAGCAAAAGGCTTTTAATGTAATTTAAAATACTAAGTTTGTTACGGAATACTATCGTGCGAATAGCTGTGGGGAATTACCTTAAATTGTCGAGTGCGAGTGCAAAAAGTTTTTTTTTAGTTTAGGCAGGCGTAATATTTAGTTTAGAGACATTTTAAGAGTTACATAGCGAAATTGAAAAACTAGGATTGGGGGTCTCACCCATACCATAAATTAAAATTTTACAATGAAAAAAAAAAAAAAAAATCCACGCCATATAGGCCCAGAAGGAATATAGGTATTAAGGATGTATTTATTCACGTCCCAAGGCTCACTAGAGAAGGCGTATGTTCAGCACATATTTATGGCTCGTTGATTTTTTCCCTTTCAATGAAGAATGATTCCCATTTAGGACTGAGTGTTCCCGAGAAGCACATTAGGATCATTACAAACAGTAGCACACATTCTACGTTATATAACCTGCGATTAATTGTTTTATTAGTGGAATTTTGCCTGTCACAAAACATATCTGCTTAATTATAAAAGTTATATATTATAGAAATGTAGAAAATTATATAAGTTCTAAAACAAATATTCATCAACTGAAAAATTGAACTGAAAAATAAATATCACAAAAAAGTATTGAATTTTCAACGTGTACTAATAGGAAATAAAAAATACCATTGTGGTTATATTTTCTTAACAAATCCAAGGAAAGGTCATTTTGATAAATTTCTTCTCTTCCACCACTTCCCTTGTATTTTTCCACCATATCCGGTTCCGTCTGAAAGCTTTCGCGGGATTTCAGTCCGTAAACGAAGTAAAGGAGAAAAGGGAACAGAGGGGAGGTAATAACATAAGTTAAAGGCTTCTTCGTCCAACCAATATTTTCCTTGGTCGTAGAGGCGGTGTTCTTCATTCGTCAGTGGCTATAGTTCCCATCCAAGGAGATACATGAAAAATAACTCGTAAGACTTTGACAGTGACCTTAACGAAGGTACAAATTCAATAACCATAATCTTTAATAATATTTCATAAAAATGTGTAAAAAAAATTGGTGCGGAACTTACTAAACGAAATTTCCCTGTATCAATATTTTATTTGGTTGTGGTATTTTATCCCACGTAAATTTTAAACAATTAATGAGAGGGAATAGAATATAAAAAACTATCTGTCCCAGCCGGGAACTCTTGCTAGTGTAGAGCGAGTTGAATGAGACAACTAACGCGTCCTGGTGGTGTAATGGTTAAGCACGCCGGCCCGGATAGCAGGAGATCCAGGTTCGTTTCCTGGCTGGGACAGATAGTTTTTTATATTCTATTCCCTCTCATTAATTGTTTAAAATTTACGTGGGATAAAATACCACAACCAAATAAAATATTTATAAAGAAAAAATTAAATAAAGTAAATGACGAGAGTCGACAAAATGTATGACAATGTCAAGACGAAGTTCTCGCCTTTCTTGTGGGTTAGGCTCTTGCTAGTGTAGAGGGAGTTGAATGAGACAACTAACGTTTCCCTGTATCAATTTAACAAAAAATTAAAAAGAGCAAAAATAACTTGAATAATAAAGTAAAATAAAAAAAAATAATTAAATACATTTTTCAATGTATTTTTTTATTTTTCCTGCAAGAAAAACTTGTATCTGGCATCTGGCCATTTACATTTTAAAGCTCCATATATTTTGTAAAGACTCATATATTTATTTTATTCTAGTTTTTTAAAAACAATTATTTACCAAAAAACATCACATATGCTATTTCTGTATAATTTAGTACTATTTGAAAACGTGGCACATGCTTATTCTATATAATTTAGTGGGGATTTGACTGAATCTGTAAAATGAAAAATGCAGTTGTCAACTCATTAGTCGAAACTATCAAAATATTTCAACTGTGAAAATATATTACACTGGTAATTTTATTAGTGATTTTGTTTTCTACGGAACAGAAGATGATAATTAATAATCACTTTTGGAAAATATATCAGTCTCTATTCTTACGGTCGTTCCTAGAGATAACATTCGAAATGGTGAGTTTAATTTTTTATTTTGTTGACTTCATTGGTTAGTAAAAATAAATTGGTGATTTACTAACTTTTTGGTATACTTTGATAAAACTACATAAATAGGATTTTATCTTCTTATTACTGACGAACATTTTATTTCATATGAATAAAATGATTCGTTTTCAATTTGTCAAATTCCTCACAACATATAGGAGTAGAAGTAATTTACATTTTTAAACGACTCATTGTAAATAAAAAGAATGAAAATATTTTCATGCAGTTATTTATATTCTAATTATATAAGAAGACGAAGAATAGCAGTGGCCCCAGTATGTATCCAGTGTTGAACGCGTCTTCCCGAGTTGTGGTACAAGTAACAGGGCTTAGCTGGTTCCAGCTACTTTTTCAATATTTCTATCAATGGATTCAGACAGTACATAATCGCATCTTTAATCCGTACTCAGTAGGCATCTTAAAGAGAATCGTGTTATTAAATACATAATAAACAATGTCTTATATAATTCTTAACAGTTACACTTTAATTTTGCATAGAAATATATTATAAATACATATTATTGTTCAATAACATTTTCAAGAATAAAATATTTAACCACTTTAAATTTAATTGCATGCTCGAACGTATCTTACAGTATGAGAATATTTTAATGCCTAATTGCTATTTTAGCAATATTAAATAAAATTTTATTAACGGGGTTATTGAGAAAAAAATAATCAATTTTAAAAATGAATTTAATAGCTCTGTGTTGAGTTTTAGCTACAGTGATGTTTAAGTTCGACTGAAGTTTCATAATATTCCAAAAAATGAATGAATCTGCCACATCAGCTTAGTTTACCCAGCTAAAGAGTGTGTCACCTTCTGTACGGAATACGAGTCTCGAATTGGGTGTGAAGATATTTCATGTTGTGAATAATTGCATACTAGATAAGAAAATGTATACGGTGAGTGGAGCACTTTTCATAAATCTGTCAGCCCTTTGTTTCACTCTCCCTGGGGCTTAATATTTCACTATAACAGTATCTGATCTTCCATAAAGCTCTCTAAGTTCAAATGAATTATACATGGGTTGTATGTATGTAATTTCCAACATTACCACTAACTGACGTTAATGTTGCCCTAATCATGTTTCGGACAAATAAGTTGAAGTACGGAACGATACAGTATACGTAACTCAATGACACGACGTTTGACTCATGAGCAAAGATTCAAGGTTCAATTCTTAAAAAGCACAATTCGGTTTCCTTTTTCTTTTTTTTCTTATTTTTTTTATAACAACCCAGTGAAATATAGGCGTGCTTCTATGAACATACAGCCATATCTAGGTGCCTTCACTAGATGGGAAAATATATGGCCTCTATATTGATGAACTGCCTAGAATATATTTTTTCTTAATATCTTTTTATGACAAATATCCTTTTTAATTTTATACCATAAATTGTTATATAAAATTAGATTTATAAGAGCTGATTCGCTTTTAAAGTCAATGAAATATTAGTTGATTCAAAAAGAGAGGTCGAAAAACAATATCAAATATAGATGAATGGTTTTAGTAGGTTGAAAATGTTTGGAAGGAATTCGAAATGAAAAATTTTGGGAGGCAAGAATTCCTTTTTTCTTCAGTTTTGGTTTTAGATTCTTTTCTTTTTTTTTTTTTTATGAAGATAAAATAATACAGTAACACAGAGGCTCATTCAATTTGCGGAAGTAAGAGTGTGATTTTCTTGTTGTTCTGACTACTGACGCCAATAAGAAATGATAGATTAATTTTTGACAATGCGGAAACCGTTTGATAAATAAATCTATCATAAATTTATATTAATTTTAGTGCTATAATTCATCCAATATTGGAATATACTGACAAAAATTGGCTTTTTATTACTTAGCATAAAGTGCTTTCTACGTGGTCTAGTTTCTAAAATAATTTAACGAGTTGCATTATTTATACGGAAGTATATTTTCTTCGATATTCAGTAATCAGTAATAAAGTTATATTTTTCTTTAATAAAATAGTTTTTTTTATTGTTTTAGAAATAATTTTTTTTATTCTACCAGAATCAACCATTAAAACTATTCCAGTGAAGAATAATGATTACTTACAGAAATAAATAATTGTATTTTTTATCCTATATTTGAGAAGTTTTCTTTTGTGAAATTGGAATATGAAATTGACCAATTGCCCCACTCAGGAGTAAATGGGTTGGATTAACTCTATTCAAGTGGGTGAGAGAAAGGTGGGGGGGTTGGGCTGTAAATGGGCCAGTATGCATTGTCCTCTTGGCGGTTCATTGAATTCCCCGGACACGGCCCACCCAACCCTGGATTATGATAACAGATCTGGGTTTGGGAGAGAGGGTGGTTCAGTACCCAAGGGTTTTGGTAACCAAACAAGTGCAGCCTTCCTTATTGTGTCTCCTTCTTCTGTCTGTTCTTATGCGTCTTCCGATCCAGTCGGTAAGCTAAAATATTATTATTCCTTTTCAGAGATTAAAATTTTTTTTTCTTCATATTTTTCCATTTCCAGCTAGAAATAGAAAAAAATATGAAACAATCCTAGAAAAGAAGGTTGTACTATGGGTTCTAACGATATTTAACAGACTGAGAATGATTTGATACATTAAAGGCCTTGAGGATCCGATGGGGGCAGAGAATATCGGTTATCTTAGTTTGCATGGTGGGAGGGTGATTTTAGGGAAGAAAGGGGCGGAAAGTAGAAAAGGGGAGTTGAGGGAGGAAGAATCGAACTTCTCAAGGAATCAGGACTCCACTTTCCTCTAACTTAGCGAATCAAAGACAAACGCTAAGGCATACAGAGTGTCAAACAAGCATCTTTAGATTGTGGTGCGGGAGATCTAGGGGACTGTCTGTTTAACTAACCAAACTGTTTGAAGAAAGAAAGAAAGGCAATCTTATAAACCATTTTATTTGTCATACTTGTTTTGTGTATTTATGAGTTATTACACATAAATTTATCTATTATTATTTTATATGTACTCACACAAACATAAATCGATTTTGTGTATATTCAGTGTTGTGAAAATTCTTAAAAAATGTAACTAAGACAAAAGCGTGAAAGCTTTCAATCGAGGTTTTAGTTACGTCGTTCATCCTGGGTAATCAAGAAAAAGCTTCAGAGAAAATAATAAATAATCCGGATAAAAATATTTAAATAAGTAAATAAAATAAATAATAAATATGTTAAAGCAATCATTCATGTAAACTAAAACTATCAATGGTTAACACGTATAATGAGTTTATTGAGTGGTTCCACTAGAGCGCGTGGCAATGCACTTCCATAATTCACTTGCGCGCCATTTAACCCCATTTTGCTACTACCTCAGTAGTTAGCATAAGTGGACCCCTTACGATTAAGTGACCTTTTGTTACTTTATTTTTAATTTTACTATTTCCCCTGGTGATTTAACCTATCGAAACTACCATACGTCAGTTGCCGAATTTCCCTTACAGAAATTATTAATTTATGGTGGTTCAAGAAATTAATAGATTTACAGATTTCCACCAAGCACAAATTTCGAATAATCCGTTTACTTTGTCGAAATGTACAGTAGGAAGAGCTCTAAATACTATTTTTTCAACCAAAAAAACCTATGCTCTGAGGAACGTCGAAAATTATAGTAAGTTCCAGTCGATAACATTTTTTTTTTTCGTTTTTACTTTCAGTAAACGCCCCTACAATTACCCTCATCCATCAGGTGAACCATTCCTTCATCCTTACGAAAGTTAAATTGGTTCTAACCGACGGTGCCGACTTTAGTATATATCTACATATATATACTTTGGTGTATATATATATATATATATGGACATAAAATCAAACTTACTTAATATAAATGGATGTGAAGGTAGTACATATACTACTAATAACATGATGACAGAAATTATATATAATAAATATATGAATACATGGAATGGAATTGATACTAATTTAGTTTTAAAGAGGAAATTATCTGATTGGACGAAGTTTACCCGTTGGTTGAGTAATTGAATACTCACATCAAATGCTCCAATTTGTATTCAATACAGGTTGATATATAAGTACAAGATTTATCCATTTATCCTCATTCAAAATTTCAATGAATTTAACCGGATAGTGATTTTTTTCAAAGCTTATTAATCTAAATTCAGTTGCATTGCATAAATTAGTTCATAAAATTTAATAGTCTTCTACCGTTTTTTAAGAGAATGCTGAGTAATTATTTCTCGTTTTTTCATGGCCAAAAGTTTGATAGCTTCACAAGTTGCTCTAAATAAGTATAAGAGCTTAGAAAACTGAAGAAGTATATAAGAAGTAAATGTAGACTTTTTGACCGAAGAGATTATTAGCAGAGATTTATCATGAACATTTGATCCAGGTGGCACCACACGTCTCCTCTCGCCTTTATGATAGCCCTGAAGATGGCTTTCGATGTAAGCCGAAACGTCAGAAGATAATAGAAAATATACATTTTAAAAATTTTATTTTTTAGATCAACCGTGACCGAACCCCAAGAAACATTCTCTACTTATATTCCGTATTACGTTTGTATATATTTAATTTTCCCCTAAAATTGAATTGCTAGATTTACCAGGACTATAAAATTCATAGGATTTTTCTTGACATTTAAATTTTAATTTTTTTTGTAGCTCTATCCATTATGCAAATTTCTATTCTTGTCTTCTTATTAATCATCAATTTATATATTTGATAACCTTATATTTTTAAAAACTTTAAAAATTTGAAATTAAAAATTGTTGTCACTGACTAATTTATGGGTCTCGTATAATCCGTAGAGGGACTTACAGATATGATATGTATTTAAGTTCATTTTTTAATCGTGTAAAATACTTATTTTCTCCTCCCCCAAAGTCACATAAACAGGCGAATAACATTACATAACATAATAAAACAACATTTTTTCCAAGCAAAGGGTTTTATCATAGACTCATTTATCACTGAGTCAAGCTTGAGAGTTCACATATCAGAGAAATACCAAAATTACAAAATAAGATCGTAGAGGTCTAATATCTTTTGTGTTTTAAATTGTTACAGACTATACCAAATTTTATATAATCAAAGAAATCACTATCACTCAAACAATATTTTTACCATCCAACTATTCAAATTTTAGATCTTTTTCCTTAATTTTGTTCACTTTTTTTTAACTTAAGAAACCATCATTGAATGTAAAATTTTAGGTAGATTTTTCCTATTGTTTCCTATGTTTTGTAAATAGACGGCTCTTGCTTGAGCGCCTAGTTGTTGAAGAAATCCGTTCGTGTCTTCCAATCCCGCCCTTGGAGAGCCATTCGTGTTTGACTTAACATTTTTGTTCGGTAAAGAGTGATTGTGACCATTGGTGTTTTCGGAGAAGTGTGTGACTGTGACACGGCTAAAATGAACTAACATATCCAATAGCTTTGAAAAAATTTGACGATACCAATGGAAGGGCAAACAAAACAAAATGAGAGGTAAATGTTTAACTGAAAAACAAATTCAGCCGAAAGACTGGAGGGAAGAAGACGAGGCCGTTATCTGAAGGCACTTGGAAGGTAAGAAAGGCTTGCCTAGGATTATCCCCTGCCGACAGATTCGAAAGTTACCCCTTCAAGGGAGGAGAAGCTCAGATCTCTGCTTCTTAGCTTCTCTGCTGCATTACTTCTGAGCTACTGAAATGAGCTACAATAAACTTTTCATGAAACGGGAAGCTTACTGAATTATCTTCATCGTTCATGAATATTTCTCTTCATTAAACAATTGTGCTCACAAAATTATAGTATACACATATAAAAATTGCTACAATTAGTGAAATGGTGTTGTTCTATTCAGAAAAGTAACGCATTATTTGACCGGTCAACCCCCAAGCGCTGTGCAAAATGGGTATTTATGTTTGCAAGACAGGTGAGCATGCCTTGTAAAAAGCATATAGATAACGATGGGTAGATTCACTAAATGTATTTCGTACTATTAAATTAAGCTATTATTCTCTGCGGTCCATTAAAAATCAAGTTATTTACCTTAGAACTATGATGGGACTTGAAATTTTTTTGCAGATATTCATCCATCGATAAATGGAGTGGTAAAAATATGGCCTTTTTACAATTATATATATAT
>KZ808952.1:122526-145291 GCA_000696205.2 Oncopeltus fasciatus
TGGTGTATAAAACATGGTAAATATATACCATCTGGATTTTTAAAAATCTCTTTTTACAACTCTCATTCTCTTTTCAGCCCTGAAGAAGCCATCACATGATGTGCGAAAGCTCGGCAAATAACAACAATTTTACACGGTCCAACCCGGAAGAAGAAACGGTAAATACATCTGACGACCGTCGAAGCCTACGTGAAGTTAAATATGATTTTAATGATTAAAAAAAATAGTCTTAATTTTATAACACCAGTAGTGTTATAATAAATATTATACATAATGTTTTTATTGTTTTTATGTGTGCTACATAGTGAACAGTATAATTTTTTCGAATAGAAATGTAATATATAAATTGAATAGCAAGTACACAGCACACGTTTTTATTGGTTCCCTTGCTATGCACAATATACCTTTTTCAAAGCAAAAATATTAAAGTATAGTAAGTTACCAAAAAGAAATCAAGGCACACACACTTCATGACATAAGTTTTTAAAAAGATATAGAAAACGTTTGAATTATCTGTCTAGAGATAGCATTTACATATATTAGCTTGGGGTTAGTCATAAAGAGTGTTTTCAGTCTCATTTAAATGCATATTTGTAGTTAAGTTAATCACAAACAGAGAAGTTCCGAGGCAGCTTGGTATGATGTGGATTTTTCATATTTTCTGTTATCGGGCGACAATAAATAAATTTAGAATTTTCAAGTATTCATGAAGAGATATATTTAACACTTTTAAAGACTTTTCATAAACAGGAATAACGCCTGGGAAATGAGAGCGGAAGTTAGTCGGGCATTGAATGGCCGATGTGTGACTGGTATAAGGGCGCTTTACAGGCTTATGAAGTTTTTGGGAGAATTAGGCATGAAGCCATGGTGGACCCTCGGGAAGTGTTAAGTGTAGCAAAAGCCACATTTCACCCCCCCGCCCCCACCATATATCCGAACCCCTGATATATTGGCATCGAGAGCGTTTAAAAGTCCAGCAATGCAACCTTAAATCTGAGTCGCAGAACACCTCTCCCCGGCACAGAAACCTCCCTGTTCCCCCGAAAACCTCGCATATATATAGAAAGAGTGCGAGGGAGTTGGCAAAAAATACTATTGTCCCCTTTTTATTGCAGACATGGTCGTCCGCTCTTCCATTATTTATTAATGCTATTTATTACTCCACCCTCTTCCATTCATTTGTTTTCTCCCAGCGATAATCCTATCTCTTCTCTTCCTTCTTTCTTTCTTCATATATTTTAATATCAAACGATTCGAAAGATAATCAAAATTAGTGATATGAAAATATGTTTCATTCGCAACATATATATTTTAAAAAGGTTTTGTACAGTATTTTGATTATTACTGCCACAAGAATATGTTAAATTGTAGAAGCATAGTTTACTGATGTAACTTTTTATTTTGTAAGTTTTTTGTTTCCATTTTATCTCCTTTGTTCCTTCTACACTACAAAAAAAAAGTCATGTGTGTTATTGTAAATTTAATGAGCAGAGTATATTTTACTAAGTGAATTCTTCGCCTTTGAGAACTGATATATGCTAAAATTTGGCACTTTGAAGAGTTTCATGGAAATATTATAACTGAAAGTTTATTATATACCTTCATATATATACCCTTACCTTGACCTATCAAAGAAAATCACCATCTTGCACCAATAGGGGATGACGAGGGGTGAGTCAAGGCTTCTGCCAACGCCATTAATAGAAGATCCAGCTAATACCTACATCATATCCTAAATTTTGAAGGACCCATAAATGAATGACCATCCTACTGTTAGTCTCCGTCCACTGCCTTTTCTGTGGCAAATATCTAAAACCAATAATTTGAAAATGGCCTCTCCTTCTCTCATGACTGCAGTCAACTGTTGTGGGGGTATTTTTCTAGAGAAATATATATTTTTTTTTTTTTTGCTGTAAGCCTCCCTTGCAACAACCACTTAGGGTCATTGGAAAGAGGGGCTAACTACAGGTTGCCACTCCACTTTAAACAGCCATGGCTCAGGACAAGCTTCTATATTATAAATAAAAGATTGACCTGGGCGGGATTTGAACCCGCGGCGTCAGGATTGCGAGACCCGTACGGATCCCCTGAGCTNACATTTCTTTTTATTAATTAATGTAATAGAGCATAATAGAGCACAAATGCAAAAGCGTTTATATATACACTAAGTATTAGTATCTCTTCCCTGCTCACCGACGAAGGGCGAGAGATCCCCAAAAATTTTGCTCCCAGTGATTTTTTCTTTTTGTGTGTGTACTTCACTCTCTATCCCACCAGTTCTGCGAGACCCGTACGGATCCCCTGAGCTAGCCTGGCACCCCTTCTTATGAAAAAAAAAAAAAAAAATTGTAAGCTCATTTCTTTTAGAAAAAAATTAATTTTTTTTGTTACTTTTCATAGAATCTTTAGTTTAATATTACAAAATTATGGAATAATAAATAATGAATTTGGTTATTCTTCTGTAGTGAACATTTGTGTGCCTAGTCTCAGAAGGAACTGTTTGTTCAGGTTTTACATTAAGGAAACGCCGTATTTGTCAAGATAATGCCTTCAAAAGGAGGATAGTCGGATGAGGATGAGTCGAGGTAGAGAAAGGACACGAGGGTGTATTGCTGAACAACCTCGTAAAATAAAGATAACTCCCGCAATGATAAACTTATCTCCGTGATCCGCATAACAAGCCAGGATTGGCCCGTCCCGCTCCCCCTACCACCACCGGTCCTTTTGTTCGAGCCCCGTCACGGACTGAAGCATGGCACCTCCCTCTCCCGCCCTGTCAATCCCAGATATGAAGCCGCCACCTTTATACACACACTCTTATGAACCTGTTACCGGGGGGGTTAAATTTTTTTCCAATATAGTCCATTATTCTCTAACCCACACTCACTTTTCCCCTTTCAATTGTGTTTCTTTTCTCCTGTAAACCGCATTCTTACTCTGAAGAATTGTTAATACAAAAAAAAAAAAAAATCAATCTTCAAACAATAGAGAAACCTACTGCTTAAAAAAATCTACTTAGGTTTTTCTGAATTTCCCCCAATAATAGCTGTTTTTCCCCCCTAAATAAAAGTTATAACTTTAATGCGGTTTAGGCTCAGAATCATGTATGTAATACACATCAATAGTTAATAATATTTTAATTTAGTAATATTTACTTTACTACTACAATTTCTTTCTTATTTACAGCTGGTAGAAATTTTCCAAGCCTATATGCAAAGGAAATTTATACAAATTGTCTTATACTTTTAGTATATATTTAATAAAATTTACTTTACTACTCCTACTATTTATTTTTTTTTTTATAGAAATGAAAGTATTTAGACACAATGCATAAAAAGTTTAATGTTTTAAGTCAAGAAACATTAATTATAAATTTAAATGTTAAAAATTTTAGGATAATTAATGTTAAAAAATGTTAAACATTAATTATCCTAAAAAAACGTAAAATAATTTATAATTTACTTCTCCTACAATTAATTCCTTTAACCTTTTGTAAGGAAAGTTCAGGAAAGTGAGACTTAAGCTGGAAGCTTTAACTATTACGCTTAAGCACATAGGATGAAGCTAAAGCTTATTTACTACAGAGTGTAATCAGCACTCTGATGAAGTAGGGAGCTGTTTGTTGGCAGTCTAATCGGTTTGTGGGAAATCTCGAACGTGGCCCCAGAAGATTACTCGAGTGTGGGCGAACAGGAGCTCGGCACACTTGACCTTAGGATGCTCAGCTCATGCCAACCCACTGCCAGTCTGTTGCTACCACCTTTGCAGCCCAAGCCCATTGCCGTAATCTGATAGCTCAAAATCCCAGCACACAACAATATCTCCTTATTTAGGGATGAGTAAACCTCGAATGAGATCCTCAGTCTTCGAAAAGTTCCAAATTAACATGTCAACTCAAAGATAATTTTCGTGTGTTTTATACCAATGTTTAAAACTAAGAGATGCTTTTATTAGGGAATTTTAATGTTGGAACAAAGAGTGTGTAAGCTTCTAGTACTTAAAGAAAAATGACGAGTGTATTTTTTGGCCGAAAAGAAGACACCAGGAGAAGTCGGAGGAATGTTGAGCATTCTTCTCGGTATATTGACATTCGTAAGTGTCAAGTTCGATCGTTCGATGGCAGGGTAATTATTGAGAAAATGGCAAAACTATCAATAAGACATTTAGAAATAGGGGAGGACTTATCGGCCACTCTGGGCCATTTCACGCCAGAATATTTTCTTGGGAGATTAGAGAATCAGTTACGAACCAGTTAGTTTCTATAACATAAATCTTCCTGCTTATGGGATCAAAAAGATAAATTTTGTCCTTATAACTGCTATTCGGGTTAGATCTTTATTTCAGACAGTCAGTCGATCTGTGGTGAAAGACCTACGAGCGTGAAGTCCCAACCTCGCAAAACGCAGCCCGTGGCGCGGATCCCGACACTCTGACTAACTGCTCCTTTTTTTAGGGGAGAGGGGAGGGCGGCTTAAAGTAGAAACTAACTTAGATGGCGGCTCCTGTACTGAAAATTCGCATGGTTGGGCTAGGTCATCCAAATACTCCAGGCCGCCACAGGATAAAACGAGAGATCAAGATCCCCACAGAAGCCACCCCAAACCGTGGAAAGTCCGAACCTTACCGACGAGGTAAGAAGGCTTCCCTCGTGGCTCTTCTTGTAATAAAAAAATAAGAACGACTTCTCAGCAGGCCGAGTCAGGTGGAGGTGATCTTATCGCAACACGATGATACTCAAGATGAAAGTTGTTCAAAGTCGTACATTAAGGTAGATATTTAGTGTAATGTAACACACTCCTACATATAAGAAAGCATCTTTTCTTTCCAACCATTCCTTTTATTGTATTTACTCAAATAGTTTTAATAAAAAGTTACTCACTGTGGAAATTTGATTAGTATGAGTTCCACCTGCGTCAAGGAAATTTTTCATTTTTAAGGGATTTCACATTCCCCATTACGAAAAATACCACCCTCGTAGTATCTAGAGAAAAGGATTTTGGAAAGTCCAAGAAGCATAATGAAGATATCTCGAGCTAAGTTGGAAGGAACCATCCCTACCTGATTATAACTTTCCTCTCACGAACTACACCCCATTAAGGACCTCTACCAAAATTTGACTATTTCGTATTTACGAGGTCTCCCTTCAACAAATATCATTACCTAAGGGTGTTTTCCGGCTCTGCATGACTTGATTATCCGCTTTGATACTTTTGTTCTTCAATAAATCTAAATGCATAAACATTAAGTAGCATTTCATGTTATATCATTACATAGCTTAAAACAGTAACTGTGAAATATTTTAAGCAACATTATTACAGTTTAAATGTTTAACTCTTTCATGCTACATCATTTCGCGGTATGAGTAGCATTTTATGATTTAAAGCCTCTATTGAATCAGATTCAACAAATAATTAATTAATTTTTTATATCAATGTTAAGAGTATTTACTGAACTCTATCTCCCCTTAGTCAATTTCAGCAAAAATAAACTGCAATCAGTATAATCCAGCAACTTGAAGAAGTAAATATTGAATTTGATATATCCATATTAATATAACATTTCTTTTTATTAATTAATGTAATAGAGCATAATAGAGCACAAATGCAAAAGCGTTTATATATACACTAAGTATTAGTATCTCTTCCCTGCTCACCGACGAAGGGCGAGAGATCCCCAAAAATTTTGCTCCCAGTGATTTTTTCTTTTTGTGTGTGTACTTCACTCTCTATCCCACCTGTTCTTGATTGCTACATATTGCTGCCGCGTGTGTTTCATTTTCTATATATACTTTATATATATAANTTTAAGCTTAAAAATTATAATATTGTATGTCAGAAAATACTTTTTAAAAATGAATAATTTGTAAGAAATAAAAATAACTCTTTTTACAATTCTAAACAGTTCTGCCAAAAAAATAAAAATATATATATATAAAAAGTGATATAAATAGAAGTATATATAAAAAGTGAGTCCCTCCAACACACTGTTTACGCCAGCAAAGGTATTGGACATTTGTGTGTCAGCTCTATCCTGACAAGAATTAATCTCGAATGGTTCACACTGACAGTTGAGGACATTACGTTAGACTCTCAATCATCGACTAACGTATCAGTGGGTAGCAATTTATAGCTGTTATGACGCGTATTGTCGTGATTGAATGACGCAGATTGCTTATCAGTACTCTAATTGTTAGCATAATTAGTAAGTAACTATATATTGCTTAAAAACCTTTCATTGATTATATAATTAAGTGATAAAATTGTCATATAATGGAATTACGGTGTCTAGGTAGATAATAGTTACAGCCAGGATATGTCACTAAGTAGTATTATAACATACGTTATCGGAAGAAAATAAGCTTAGAAAATAATGAATAAATAGAACACTAGATAAATAAGCAAATTGTCACACGTCACAGTTGATAAGTCACAGGAGAGATGATCTAATTTTTGAAGTACTTGCCCACCCTCAAGTTCTACTAAAATGCATGTCGTAGAATATTATTGAGTTTACAATATCAAATATGAAATTTAAACTTTGTTGAGGAAGCACCGACTTAGTTGAGGATTTGCTTGGAAAGGTTCAAGTATCACCCTGGGCAAGCTTTTATCAAAAATTAAAAGCCTTTTCTGGATGGTTTGACCAGGGTGGATGCCTAATAACTTCCTCCTTCATGTGTTACGATAGTAAGAAGGTTTTGCAACATCAACATCTACAATCAACATCGACTTCTATCTGCGTTTTATTTCATTGGCAAAAAACTATGAAGTTAGTTTAGAAATTTGGCGAAGTGTCAGGCGTAGCTTCAAACACGCAAACTACGATTGCCACTCGATAAGTAGAACAAGGGATTAAATAGGATTACCCACTCCAGGTGAGAGCCCTTACGCTAACAGCGCTTACTCTAAACTTTAACAGAGCGATCAGTTGGCTATTTCCGGACACCAACTACCCCTCCGTTAAACTGTATTGCATCCCCTAATGTCATCAGGTTGAAAGACAAATGATGTGATTTCGGAAAAGATGAAAAAAAAAATAATAAATAAACTTTTGCTTTTTATATTTCTATGTAGTGCTGCATGTGAGTGTCAGCTGTCAAACCGTCTCTCTAAATGAATATATGAAACTAGATAAAGAAAAAAAACTGATTTAATATACACACATAAGTTTTTGACTGCAAATCGACAGATTATGGTAACATAAGTCGTCAGATTGGAGTATCAGAAAGCAACGGAAGATCACTAGGGTAATCAGCATGAAGATATTCAGTTATTTATTTAAATGTAATTTGATAACAGAAAATGACTTACATATAAATCAATAAAAAGTGTAGTAGTTTTGTGACGTTACATTGGAATGATATCCTTTTGGACGTAAATAAACTAACAAATGAACTAAAAACAAACACATTCATATCATTGTGATAATTGTGGTAAAGTAACCCCCACATTTCATTATTAATTTGAATCGTACCGGGGCCCAGAAAAAAATCGTTGGTAAATTTGATCCATAGGTACAACTGACCCATTGGTAGAACTGACCATTGGTATATCAAATTGGTATAACTATCCATTATAATTACTATCCATTGATATAACATTGGTATTACTGGTATAACTTATCCATTGGTTTAACATTGGTATAACTGACCATTGGTGGGGTTATGCACCCGCCTGGAAAGTAGTGAGATTTTTTTCTGGCTCCCGGCACGATTCAAATTAAAAACAAGCACATTTTAAAACTTAACAATGAGTTGCTTTGTCATTATAAGAGGTGCAATTCTACATAGCCCAGCAAAATAAAGAACGAGGGTTATCGGTTTCCCTTCAGGTGACGTGGAGGGAATTCTCTAAAGTGATAAGAAATGTTAGAACATGTTAGGGTGCACTTCATACATAAGGAAACCAAGCCTACTTTAGCAAAATTTCTAAAGTGTATCTTCAAAGAATGATTATAAGATAAAGGCTCTCAATGAATGAAATGAGGGAAGGATGACCTCCACAAACGGCCAACAGGAGGCGGTGTATAGGATCCGTCCCCAAGGAGCGAAGCAGTTTTTCCAAGTTTCATTAAAGAACGGCACGGATAAGAGTAAGTGAGTAATTTCATTTTGGGAGCATAAATTAAGAGTTATTGCCGCTGAGGCTGACTATAGACCGACCGTGAGGGAAACACTTACCCCAGCTAATTAATACTCAATTATCATACTTTCTGTGCATCTTACATACAAATTTTACATTTTACACCAATAAGATGACAATTTTTTTCAAAACATTAATAATAAACGATAAAGGTATTCGCTGCAAATTTGTTATTCCTTTAAACTCCCATCCCTCTCACTTCATATCAGCCAGAAAATATTATAGCCAACCGACTGAAAATAGTAATCTTAATACCGATTTCGATTTATGAATTTAAAAAAGAAAGAAGAGACTTGCCCAATCCTCTTAGTTACAATATTAAATATAATCCTTAATAAGCGTTTTCTTGAAAATTTTATTGTATATAAATTTTAAGAAATCTATTTTATACCAATTATATTATATGAAATTTTTGTAATGCAAACAATAACAAAGAAGTATCCTTCCTCTCTCGTGCCTTTATCAAACTCCGTACCAACCAAAGATAAAAATCCAACATTTTTAAAGTTTTAAACAATTATTGGTAGGAAAGTGATGGAAGAAAAATGTTTATACCATGTATTTTAACATTTAATTTCATTAAAAAAGAGAAAGATTGTTATCAAAGAGTGATAATTTTTAAAAACATCAAATAATTTGTTAAGGTTTTGATAAATAACTTACTCTCAACATAAGATTTACTTGTGCCTGATGAAATTAAAGGGGTTAAGGATATTGTACAAACATCTATAGTTATTGGTATTAGAAGTTAAAAATCCCAACTAAATAATTTATTTGAAGCTACCCCAAAAACAGGAAAAAAAAAGGAAAGTTAAATTTATTTTAATTATATTTTAAGCTTAAAAATTATAATATTGTATGTCAGAAAATACTTTTTAAAAATGAATAATTTGTAAGAAATAAAAATAACTCTTTTTACAATTCTAAACAGTTCTGCCAAAAAAATAAAACTAATTTCTAAACATTAAGTATTCTTTTATCGAGTAGGTAGATCATTAAAGATTAAGATAATACGCTAATTTTAATGTTTTTGGACGTAATTATATTTTTGAAAATATATCAAATTGACAAATTGAGAGTGTAATTAAAGATAATTATTAATGTGATGCAGGAAGTAATGGTTATTCAATATTCCTCTATTGGTTTATTCAATATTCCTCTATTGTTATTCATAATTTATTTAAAACATTAACATTGAAGGTGCTATATTTTTTATATTATTATTACTTTAGTATATTTTACGTTTGCTTATATATTATTATAGTATTCTCCCGATTGCCCTTATGTTCATTTTCCCTGTTTTTGCGCCAATTACTTCTTTATTTTTCTTCTACTTCTTCCTTATCTTATAATTAAAGAATTTATTATCCTTAAATAAGTACTCATTATATTTTTCGTCCACTTATTTCCTGTAGCATTTCAGCTGCTCAATCTTTTGCTGTTAATTTATGCCTGGTCATGTCCAGTGCAATTAATATTTTTCTTGAATTCATTTTAATTTTTCCAATTACGTCGCATTTTGAAATGGCTCATACAAAAAAAAAAAATTTGTCACTTAAGTGCGCTACTCCGAGTTCTCGATTTGTTATACTAGGCGTATCGAACTCTTCGATCAATATAATATAAACATTTTCCATGTCTAACTTGCTTCCGCCAAAGAGCATTGGATGTAATTCCAGAGGACTTGGGAAGATCGCGAACGCGAACAATTTCCTTCGGGATAAAAAAAAGATCTGATTCAAATGGATTCCTCATGAATTTTCAAAGCAAAATCGCTCGGCACAATAATGTCGAATGCACAGAATTCAGTAAAATGCCCAGTACCCAAACACATTTCTTATTCTCAATTAGCCTAGTCTTTCCCTATGTGCATGAGGGAGGAGCTATACCACCTAATTAAAAACTATCACATTAATTTTATTTCAATGCATTTTGGTTATTTTACTACATATACAGTCCAATAAATATTATATGTCACCCCACTGTATGAAATCTATCTTAGAGGTATTTAATGGAACAATATTTTTGTTATAAGTGCCATGCGGAAAATTAAAAGTTTATAATAGGTGGAAAATGAATTTTTCTTACGTTTATGTTTTATAGCTGTTTTATGAATACACATATTGAAAACATATTTAAGAATGCCTCCACAATCGCGAACAGTCTAGAGCCAGCATTAGCGGTTTTAGCTGTCACCCTCATTGCCATCTCCAGCTTATAAAATCAGTCATTACACTTGCAGATTATTTCTTTATTGTTGTATAAAACTGTTATTGATATTGTAGCCGACATCGTGCGAGTCACGGTTTTAATAAAGTAATATTTCATCTTACCTTACATCCAAGAGAAATGATCGATTGAGAGGATTCGTATTCACTTACCTAAAAAGAAAAGCAACATTAAATACAAGATAACTAATTTTCAACTAACTACTGTTATTTTATTAGCACAATTTGCAGGGGAAATTGAATCTCCTATTCCTTCCCTAGTCTCAGAAGTTCGTCGTCCAGGAATGGGCTCCGTAGGAAATTCATGGACATCGGAGTGAGAGTCGATGGGGAGAAGGGGGTACTATGTCCGCAGACCCAGTCGACAGTGCTCGTAGGTATGCGCAAATTGATAGAATAATTCTATATTATTGCTATTTTAATCTATAGTTGTATTATTATTGGTAATTAAATAATTTTATCCTGTATTTATTTATGAGTTTAAGGATGTGAGTGTAAATGTGTGTACGAGTGTGTGTGTAAGATTATATTCATCTTATTTAATGTTATTGTTACTTATAAATTATTAAAAATCTATCTGAATTTTCTTCGCTTGTTTAGCTTCACAATTATCTTAGTTACCACTAAATTTAGTAACCACCCTGCTACTAAAAACTGTTAAAAAAAAAAAATATGCATTCACTATATCCATATCCTATTAGACATTGGAAGTCTACTGTCAAAATAGAAGTTCACTAAGTTACTTTAATGTCCTGATAACTTCATATGCTATACAAATTAGGGCATAATAATCTAGAAGTTGATCGCCCTTAATCCTGATCCTATGCTATACAAAGACGTTTTGAAAGAAATAATAAACTTAAGGTCTTGGAACTTAAAAAAGATTTTTTTTTGGTTATACTATACTTATTTTACTTTTTTCTTATAAGTAGGAATTATAAATTTACTCCTTTAATTTATAGGTAAACTATAGGAAAATAGAAAGGAAGTATTCCTGTATAAGAGGTCCCCGCTTCGTAGCTATTCACAAAAGCCACAAGAGGGATGGGAGGGTGAAGAGATGTAGTGTAGGCGCAAATACAGGGGTGTAACAGGGGTTGGAAAAGTGATTCCCCCTCATTTCATATTCCCCCCCCCCCCTTAGTGCACATCTCGATATTTCGAGCACCCTTAGACTTACTTTATCGGGTAGTAATAAAAGACACTCGGTTTCCCTTTCGACTGCCTCAGGTAGAATAGATGCAGCTTATATGGCTAGGGAACTTTGTTTCTCCCCTTAAGGGCAAGTGGAGTAGCAAAGTGGAGAAGAGCCCGGATAGGAGGAGATAATATAAAACCCACTAAATCCTTCCGCCAACCCTTCAAAGTGGCTCGGGCAAGTTTTACGAGCCCGCCGTCAATCTTAAAACTTTCTGACATCCTCCAGTTTCCGAAGGGAATGAGATTCTCTATCTTTCGTTGCACGGGGAAGAGGGAAGCATACCCGACAACGAGCCTCTCTGTTGAAAATCTCTGCCCCCAGAGAGTTCGCACAACAAGTGTGAAAGTGAGTTAGCAAACTCAAAATTCCAAAACCTCTCGAGTGGTCTTGATATTCGTTGTTTTTGTTTTTGTTTTTCTATCCAAAACTCTTCAGTCGAACAAGGGCAAAGAAAACACAAGACAGAATATACTGCCTCACAAAGTAAAGTTAGCTTTCTTTTTTTTCATTTTCTTTTTCATTTTTATGTCAAATAATCAAAGTATTTCTATACTTTAAAAACTGATAATATTCATGATAAGCTTTCAACCTTTACAGTATGTAAACCGAAGTATATTTTATCTTATAAAAATGCCGTAAATATGAGGTAAGGATTCTATCTTGGAATTTGACTATTTCGTATTTACGAGGTCTCCCTTCAACAAATATCATTACCTAAGGGTGTTTTCCGGCTCTGCATGACTTGATTATCCGCTTTGATACTTTTGTTCTTCAATAAATCTAAATGCATAAACATTAAGTAGCATTTCATGTTATATCATTACATAGCTTAAAACAGTAACTGTGAAATATTTTAAGCAACATTATTACAGTTTAAATGTTTAACTCTTTCATGCTACATCATTTCGCGGTATGAGTAGCATTTTATGATTTAAAGCCTCTATTGAATCAGATTCAACAAATAATTAATTAATTTTTTATATCAATGTTAAGAGTATTTACTGAACTCTATCTCCCCTTAGTCAATTTCAGCAAAAATAAACTGCAATCAGTATAATCCAGCAACTTGAAGAAGTAAATATTGAATTTGATATATCCATATTAATATAACATTTCTTTTTATTAATTAATGTAATAGAGCATAATAGAGCACAAATGCAAAAGCGTTTATATATACACTAAGTATTAGTATCTCTTCCCTGCTCACCGACGAAGGGCGAGAGATCCCCAAAAATTTTGCTCCCAGTGATTTTTTCTTTTTGTGTGTGTACTTCACTCTCTATCCCACCTGTTCTTGATTGCTACATATCGCTGCCGCNGTGAATGTGTGCTTTTGGTTTCCTTTTCTGCTTAGTATCCTCGCTTTTAGTAAGTGCTTGCTTTAGCGAACAGCGAGGGAGGCTAACTAGCGAGTGCTAGAAAATAAGTACAGACGAGGGTGTTACAGCAAATACCAATAAAAAAATGTAAAACGTTAGTTCAGGGACCTTCAAACAATTATATTTGAGGGTAAACTAAAATTTATTATTTACAATGTTTACATACTTTACATACAGCCAAAAAAAAAAAAATTGCTATTTTTGTTTACAACATGATTAACGTGTTTAATAGTTTTAAGGATACATATAATATAGTTTAATTCATTACCGCAGATGAGTATTTCTAAATGCAATTTTTTTTTAAAATATTGTTTGGGGTAATGAAAGTATGTTTGAATTGGTGAAAGCTTTTGTATGTAAGCTACCGTAAAAATATAGCTAGCAGTTTCAAAAAAAAAAAAAAAAAAATACATGTTAAGGATATATTTATCCTCGGGACACTAGAGAGGGCTTGTGATCAGCACACCGTCCTGGCCGCTTGATTAATTCCCATTCAATGAAGAATGGTCATAATTAGGGTCAGGTGTTCTCTAGGAGCATACCGGCAATCCTTTGGATCATTATAAACAGAGGCACAGAAAGGAAAAACAAAATATATATTATTTGGAAGGTAGTATATTGATGATCAAATAATAAGTACTCGATCAAATAATAAGTCTGCCATATAATTAATTATTAATAGGATTTGCCAAAATTAGATGGTCTGAATAAGAATATTCCAATAAATTATAGGGCATTTGTTATGACTAGATCAATTAGTGAAAAATATTTCACCAATGGGACTACTTGACAAATTATCTAGGAATGATAAATAAAATGGTGCATCACATTTGGGTATAATATGGTTATTATTAGCATGTTGAAATAGACTATATGGAAACGTTATGTATAAAATTTATATTGTAGATTTTGATTATTATAGGACTGAAGAGGGGTTGCAATGAGCCAAAACGTCTCCCATTAAATTGTTTTGAAAAATAATATTTATACTTTTTGTAACTTAAGTTGGTCCCCTTGTTAACCTATAGGAATAAATTATCAGTCTCAAGAGCGAAAGAATTAATAAACTAAATCAATTTTATTCATATTTAAATATGAATGTATTTTAGAAACCTCTATTAGTGTTGTCTTATAGGCTGATATAATGATTACTAATATTTCAACGACCTTAATAAATACAGTTCATGGTAACTTGATAATAAGAACACAAGATAAAAAAGAGTTTTTTTGAACATCAAAATATGTTCAAAACATGCCAATGAACGTTGTGAATTTCATTAGACCGGCAAAAGTTGGTTTAAGTTTATTCAAGAAGCTACAAAATATTAATTAATAAATTCTTAGAGAAAATGTTTAAATCCAAAGCCGTAATTAGTTCAAAAGCTCGTTTGAAAAGGTTATTAGTAATTCCTTCAGAATCAATCACCTCTCTCTTCTACTAATCCTTTGTAGGGAAGCTTTTCCAGCTTAAGTATTACTTTTTTTTTTACTGCAATTTTTACACCCACTAGTCAAAGCATTGAGATAATATTAAGTTCGATTACAGTTCTTCTTCATACAATGAAGTGTTTCAATGTACAGCTGTAATAAATAATTGGGATTAAAAAGCGTGTAGGCCATGCATCATGACGCCAATATCAGGTAGCTCAATCATTGAAAACTTTTTTCTTTCGTTTTTTCATTTTCTGTGATCTGCTTCTTTTTTTTTTTTTCAAGAGCGACTAGCCCTCCAGAATTGTGCGAAGCAAATATCTGCGTGCTAATAAAATAAAATAAAAAAGTGGGATTTAACATTAAATTTTATAATGGCGTAATCAACCGAGAGTAAGTTATGGCCATCGTCTGAATTCCTCCTGATTTAATAGTTATTCTGAAAATAGTGGTAGGTAGAGTTACTTACCCCGGAGGGGACAGATGCGGAAAATAGCCTCTTAACAAGATACTAAAAGAGACCAGTCAAGTCCGTTCGCCGCTCAGTCTTATCAGTCAAGGCTTTTGAGATCAAGATAGCAGTTTTGTCAGTCAAGATATCAGACAATACAATCTTAATTAACCTAGCCTCCAGTCTAGAGACTAAAGCATAGAAGGTCGGTCTGGAGGAAGTAGGCCTCAACCTCATCCTCCCATCGGTTTCAGGGCCTTGCGTTCAGTCCTCGAGATGGGCTCCGCTGAACACACAATGGTCACGAACATAAAAGATGAATTATTTCTGAGAGGAAAACAGTGGGCTGCCAATCCTATGATACTCTTTAACTAAATAACCCCCCCCCCCTTTTTACGTGAATTGGAAAAGGAACATGGAAGAGAGTGAGAGAGTATCTATATGCCAAATTGTTGGAGGAGCCTTAAAGATCTGGGAAATTGAGATCTATTAAACAATTATTGCGAGGGAATAGAATAAAAAATCT
Organism: Oncopeltus fasciatus; assembly: GCA_000696205.2. Classification (NCBI taxonomy): domain Eukaryota; kingdom Metazoa; phylum Arthropoda; class Insecta; order Hemiptera; family Lygaeidae; genus Oncopeltus; species Oncopeltus fasciatus. The sequence continues at coordinate 137,887 of KZ808952.1, forward strand.
ATCTGTCCCAGCCAGGTCTCGAACCTGGATATCCTCTTAAACATTTGTATGATACCCTTTTTTGTTCCTATTTAGTAAAGGCCTTAAGAACTGCCATAAGCTAATATTTTGAAGTGTCCAAACAATTTATTGGGAGTCATTAAAATTCCAATATATAAGTTTGTGTAATTCACAATTTTATCAATTTACCACGTAGGTGAAAGTTGTGACTCTATAGGTGTTGGAATATTTCCAATCTGAATATTTTCTTTCAGGTAACTACTTTTGAATTTTTTAAAAATTATTTTTCTTTAATTTTTTTTTTATTTGAGTGTTAGCCTTCCATTCAACCACTTAGGGTCATGGAGGCTATCTACAGGTTGCCACCCCATTTTAAACACCCATGGCTCACCCAAGCTTCTATATTATAAATAAAAGATTGACCTGGGCGGGATTTGAACCAGCGGCGTCAGGATTGCGAGACCCTGAGCTAGCCTGGTGCCCCATTTCTTTAATTTTATGACAATAGATTTATTTTCCAATATCTGTGTTTATCTTTGCTCAAGTACAAATAACCATCATCACTCTCGTCTCCTTCACTGTCCTGACTCATGACTAGCTGATCTATTTGAATTTTTTCTTTCTCGCTATTCATATCCCGCTGTCAATGTACCATTTACATCTGTGATGTTTCTTGTCAGATTCATTTTAAAACTCTTGTATAATCCTTTTCGCATCATCAAAACTTGTAGTATGAGTCCTGAAACAGCAGTTCAATGTAGCTTATATACATGTGAAGCATAAATAAAACTTATTTTTCAGAGACAGTACTGTGCGGTAGGCTCGTTCGAGCGATGTGACCTAGCACTGTAATGTGCTCAGGTCTGCTACCTACTAGACTCTCGTTATTTACTTTTTATTTTCATTTATAAATATTAATTTAGTTATGGTTTATTATCCCACGTAAATTTTAAACTATTAATGCGGTTCGAGTTCTGGCTGGGACAGATAGATTTTTTATTATATTCCCATACATTAATTGTTTAAAATATACGTGGAATAATAAACCACAACTAAATTAATATTTATAAATTAAGATCTATTGTATTGTTAATACTGAAGCAAAGCAGTCAATCTTGACTAGAGTGCTTCCAGGCTTGTTGAAGCAGATTACACGGTTGCAAAGATAGCAGCTTAGAAGGTTACCATTCCATAAACAGTGAGTCCATTTAAAATATTTGATGGCTCTAAAAATGGAAGTTAGTAAAAAGAATCCCCCAAAAAATTGAAGAAAATATAGATCCAACTGAGATAGGAGTAGCTGTTAGGAATTTTATAAATATCAGTGAAGGTAAGCTTATGATTGAGACGAATAATAAGGAAGGTGTAGAATAAACTGCTAATATTTTAACAGAAAAAAATGTAAAAATCACTTTACAGAAAGATAGGGAAGGAATTATAGCTTAGGAAAATTATTAGTAGAGTCCTAGTAAATATAACAAAATATTATATTGTTTACATTATTTTTAAAACGGAATGCGGATATAATATAAAGAATAATCTCAAAGAAAATAGATGGATATAGAAGTAGGACCTGCATTGAGGGGTATCATAATAGATAGAAGGGCCTCAGGATGTGGAGTGTTTATCCTATGGGGAACATATATGTGAACAGATGTTCAACGAGTAACACATTCAGCCGACATACAGATTGGTTTACTGGGGTAGGTAGCAGACCAGAACACATTACAGTGCTAGGTCACATCGCTCGAGCGAGCCTACAGAACAGTACTGTCTCTGAAAAAGAAGTTTTATTTATGCTTCACATGTATATAAGCTACATTGAAATGCTGTTTCAGGCCTCATACTACAAGTTTTGATGATGCGAAAAGGATTATACATGAGTTTTAAAATGAATCTGACAAGAAACATCACAGATGAAATGGTACATTGACAGTGGGATATGAATAGCGAGAAGGAAGAAATTCAAATAGATCAGCTAATCATGAGTCAGAACAGTGAAGGAGACGAGAGTGATGATGGTTATTTGTACTTGAGCAAAGATAAACACAGATATTGGCAAATAAATCTATTGTCATAAAATTAAAGAAAAATAATTTTAAAAAAATTCAAAAGTAGTTACCTGAAAGAAAATATTCAGATTGGAAATATTCCAACTCCTATAGAGTCACAACTTTCACCTATGTGGTAAATTGATAAAATTGTGAATTACACAAACTTATATATTGGAATTTTAATGACTCCTAATAAATTGTTTGGACACTTCAAAATATTAGCTTATGGCAGTTCTTAAGGCCTTTACTAAATAGGAACAAAAAAAGGGGTATCATACAAATGTTTAAGAGGTATTAGCTACAGACGGCACTGGAATGCTATTCTTTAGCTCTGCTTTCAGTTAGATGAGATTTTGATTTTATTCCGCAGAGAACCAGAAGAACCAGTGCCTTTATTCCTAGTGCTCTATTAACCAAGAGGAGTAACTTGAAGCTTTATCCTGATAGCAACAAGAGTCTTCCGAAAGTCACGAAGTGTTTGCAAAGACAAATGGGATGTCTTGATGCCACTTGCCCACCATAGAGAGGATAGGAAGTGGTCTGAAAAGTATTTATTCTCGTGTCACATCTAAGTGCGGGGACTTAGGTAATGAAGAAGCCCGAACACCCCCTAAACAGGCAATAGATCCCTCTTTCGTAGTAGCGTATTCAGTGACTCCATAGTCGCACACAATTAAGAATTTAAATTAAGAGATCTTTAGGAAATGTAAAATAATTGACAGAACCCATACAAAGGCTCAGAAACTAGGATGTACTACCATACATACTGTGAAATCCAGATTTGAAACAACCTGGCTGAAGATTTTACTCTAACGGAAGTAGTGGACATGGCCGGTCTAGAGGTTATTTACGCATGTTTAAGCAAATAGAAGACCCGAATTGCACTGGTGTAAATTTGTCAGCATACAAAGTGTTGACTACCTAAGCTTCCTCTGTCTTGGCCCTGAAAACACCCGAAGGAAGCCAATCCAGGAAATACATTCCAGGAAACCCAGTAAACACTGGAAGCAGATCCAAGGAATACTAACAAAAGAAGTATTTTCAAAAACTTGGCCATTAAAATAACCCCTATTAAAATAAATACGCAGGAGTCTGCTGTAATACAATAATAATAGTAATGAATAAAACAAAGTCACCAAAAAATCTTTCCATAAACAAAGAAATTAGGAGAAAGCTATTAATAAAAAATCTATATTTCTTCAGAAAAGCTTATACTGCCCTATATTTAACACCACAAGGCAGCCATATCTACTTGTCTCAGCTTAACAATAAGACGCACCTTATAGCTAAAAAAATGGCATATAGGTTTCATTATTACATTAAATATTGTCAGGGTAAATTGATCACAGACTCTTTGTGATATACCCAAGAGAGATAATAATATTTTACCATATGGCGTGCAAAAAGGTCGCGAATATTCCTTTTCATGTGATATTTAAATTTACCGCTAAAATTTGCCTGAAGTTTCTAATAAAGTGTTCATCTGAAGGCCCCTCAAATCTGTCCTAAAACACTTTAACAGAAACTATAAAGTGTACAAAATATTCCAGATCAGTTTCTGATAAAGTGTTTTAGGACAGAACTGAGGGGCCTAGAGATATTGGGCACACTGTACATATATATAAAACAGACATGATTCGCATACGCAGAGGTAATTGGCAAATGTGTATATAATACAATGACCAAGTGGAAGTGGGAGTTCCTCAAGGTAGTGTGCTTGGACCTATCCTATTCATCTTGTACACTGCTGACTTCCCTACCCATCCAAGTACCCTCTTAGCTCTATTTGTTGCGGACAACAAAGCTATCCTATCCTCCCATTCCGATCCTAAAACTGCTTCCAAAAACCTTCAGGATCACCTCGAAAAAATCTAACATAGGTGTAGCTAACCAACATCCAACGAATCCAGTCCTTTCAATTCAAAACCCCCAAATAATCGCAAATGCTCCCTATTACGTATCCAATTCCTCTCTTCACCACGATTTTAATATTCCTTTTGTTCAAGATCAAATTTACTCCCACTTCAGCCTTTTCCACAGTAAACTGCCATTCCATCCTAATCCACTGGCACAGAACTTGTCTTTCAACTCCAACCCCTACAACCCTCCCCGTCGGCTCCTGGGGACATAGTCTGTAAATAATTTGAGAGTGGTGACACTGGTCACCTCCTCTCCTCATGCGACTTTCATTAATGTCATTTATTTTCTATTATACATTTTTATCAAATTACAAAATGTTTTTATTTATTTTTAACAGAATGTAATATATAAATAAAGGTTATATATATATATACTGGACAAATAAATNTTTTATTTATCGATGATATTTGCCTCGGAACAAAGAAACAAAACACATACTCAAACATAATATCTAACGGAGCGAGAAAGCGTTATGACCTTAAATTTTATTATTTGTTATTTCTTCACTTATTTTCTAACATAAGTTCTTCATACATTAAACATTTATAGATATAATAATAAATGATTAACAATATATTTGCAGCTTCAATACAATTAGATCTACATACATTTACAGGATGTGCACACCCCTACTCCTATCCTCCCCGCTAGATGTTACAGGTAGCTACGTTCCATTGCCACTACAGATCGCGAGTGGCCCTATAACTAAATGTTAACGGGTTAAGGGGCGTTCGGTGTGTACTGGAAACGGCGATGTGGTTCCCCCCTCTCGCGTGTCGATAACATTATCTGCCGAGAACACGCGACACACTGGACAGGACTAACTTGTCAAACATGAAGTGGTTCACCATGGAACTTCCCTTCCCCTCCACACTCTACCATTTGGTCAGCTTTCCACAGCTTTTGATTTCTGCTACTTATAACTCAGATACATGTAATATTGGTAAAAATCAGTAAATTGCGTTACGCATAAAATTATAAAATGTCTAACGGTTCCACTGAATCAGAATTAGGGGCTGCATATTTGATCTCCTCAGTAGTGACCTTTTAGTATTAGTATCACGGCTCCCATGAAATAAAATAGCAATAATAAATAAATAAAAATATCTCTAGGCGGTGATTTAACTTGTCATAGCAAGTTAGAGGAACACGATTTTTATAATCCTTTAATTGCCAAGTGTGCCATACCATACTAATCCACTAGCACAGAGCTTGTCTTCGAACTCTAACCCCTACAACCCTCCCTGTCGACTCAAACGAAGATGGCCCCGTAAACTCCTGGGGAAATAGTCTATAAATAACTGGAGCATAGTGTCATTTCTCTCTTGATGTGATTGAATGTCATTTTTACTTTTCATTGTAATCAAATTATAAAATGTTTTTTATTTATTTCTAACAGAATTTAATATGTGAATAAAGGATATAAATAAAAAAAGGTTAGCTTTTATTATAAATAAAAGCTCGCCCTGGGCGGGATTCGAACCCGCAACACCAGAATTGCAAGACTCGAACGGATCCCTTGAGTAACCCTGGCGCCCCTCAAAGAAGATTTAACTGTAGATAATACTAGTCGCCCCTTATCGTAGAGAAGATTGTGAGTACTGCTCAGTACTCTTCCTCTGCGATGAAGGGCAGCTTGTTTTCCCGAATGAATATTTGATATCCATTGTTTATCTTTATTCTATTTGTCTGTATATATATTTACACACACACACACACACATAAGTTGCAGATNACACACACACACACACACACACACACACACACACACACACACACACACACACACACACACACACACACACACACACACACACACACACACACACACACACACACACACACACACACACACACACACACACACACACACACACACACACACACACACACACACACACACACACACACACACACACACACACACACACACACACACACACACACACACACACACACACACACACACACACACACACACACACACACACACACACACACACACACACACACACACACACACACACACACACACACACACACACACACATGGTTTTATTTTTCGAGAAGGGCTACAAATCCCTAACGGAACCCCACGGCCAAGGTTTTGCGCTCATGACGGTACTTCATCTGAATTACAGTTTTCTGAAAAACAATTTTTTTTCCAGCTTGTTCGTAAACAGTAATAAATAAATTGTGGATTCATTATTCAAATTAAATTTTCTTCCCAATAGGTTTTTATCAATAGGTTGGATCAATAAATTCTCAGTTTTCTTAATCTCATTGGGAAGCTACTTTCATTTCAGGTACTTGAGGAAATACTTTGTAAAACAATACTACTGCAAAAGAATTGTTGGACATCAAACATTCCATACATGTACGTTTACCACAATCTACATTTACAGCTAGTCCGACAATCTACTTTTACATTTAAAGCTACTGGATATCTGTTGAGCCAGTGATGGCTCTGCCATTATTTCTGTAACACCCTTTCGTAATTAACTCGCTAAAAAAAAAAAATATTACGGTAAGCCATTTGAAAGAATTTGATAAATATGTTTACGACCGAGGGTTCGGCGGGGAAGTCTCTACTTCATCCGCAATAAACTTCGCGTATAAATCCCAATAACTCCTGATAACCCGAGAGTCTGTGAGAGGGCTGGCTCGTTTCTCTTAATTGTTGATTTTAATGTACCTCGGGGGTAGTAAAAACAGAGAGAACGAGTTCTTCCGTAGGGATGGGGCAGCAGATGTAAGCAATAAACTGTTGAAAATAATCCCACATACAATTTATAGTTTTAATTGAAGAAAAAAAAACATTTGCTTTCAGTTATTTAAATAAAACAAATTTTAGATTTTTCATTTATATATATATTTTACTGCCCTTGAAGTAAATCATTATAAATATAAGTGGAAAACTCACAGTTACTTATAAAAGTCTGAGACATACCATTAAAGATTGAACCTCTTATATATGATGCTTGTTGGGTTCAGAGATGTTTTCCGTAATTAAAATATAAAATATTTTTCATACGTAATTTATCAGTTTGAAGTAACGCATTATATATAGAAATGGTCAAAGCACATATCTAAATTTGAAATTTTTGGCATGAAAATGGGGTCTTAGTGACACGACGTCCTCTCTCGCCTTCATGATAGCCCTTAAGATGGCTTACAATGTAAGCCGAAACGTTGGCAGATAATTTTTAAAAAATACACATTTTCCTTTGGATCTACCTTGACTGAACCCCAACAAAAAAAACATTTAATGATAGTAATAATGAAATTACCATTTCATCTTCCGGGTTGGACCGAGTCAAATTGTTCTTATTTGCCGAGCATTCGCACATCATGTGATGGCTTCTTCAGGGCTGAAAAGAGAATGAGAGTTGTAATTCTCTTTTCAGCCCTGAAGAGATGGTATATATTTA
>KZ808953.1:33470-44098 GCA_000696205.2 Oncopeltus fasciatus
TATATATATAAGACTGAGGAAATATCAGATGTAGAAGTAACGATGTTTGACAAAATGTCAATATAATGTGCATGGTGAAAAATAAGTAGGTGGGAACATGAAAGGTAAGTCAGTAGTTCGTACTTTCAAGTATATTCCTGTTAGAAAGGATAGTTTTACAAAATGTGAAAATTGAATTTCTCTAATTTCAAATTTAAAAATATTAGCTTGGAGAAAGGGGAAATGTATTCATAGAAAATTTGTATCATATAAGTTAGAAGTGTTTTTATATTTTACTGGTTATCATTTACACTCGTTAAAACAATCAATTATTTTTTTATTGATATAAAATTGAGGTTCTGATTGATCCATAAATTTGATTTGATTGTCTGAATATAAATGATATATCCTTTTTAATAGCTGCTAGGTTTGTCTCTTGAATCTTCCAGAGTTAGGATTATACAAGCTATGAGGTACCCTTCTTAATTAATATTTTGACCCAAAGCAGAATAAATTGCAAAATATTGGTTAGTTGAATTTTTTATAAAAGTCTGGGTACATTTATACTGGGTTCTTCATTAACAAAGTCTTGCAGTATTAAAACATTATATATATTTCCGAGAGCTTATATATAGTTTTTATTCAAATATTTTGTGCGAGACTTAGTGAGTTTAATTTTTAGATTAGCATCTCATAATATATATGTTTTAATTTTGTATGTGCTCACCAACACTAATATTGTGTATTTTCGGAGTTGCGGCACTGGCTGTTCTCCCCTCATGTCAATGCCACTCACAGCCATTGGATAACCTTGTGAGCAATTACAAAATGTAAACCTATTTACAGAATGTAATAACCAAGTAAATAAAAAAAAAATATTGTGTATGATTATATCTTCCAAGTAAATGAGGACTCCTAAATTGATTAAGCGCCTAAAAATGTTATTCATTAATCTTTTGAATGCCTTGGGTATTTCAAATGAACTCATAGTGTCTATAATTTTAGGAATGCTTTTTTAAAAACTTAAATCTCATGGAAACTAGTAAAAATTGACCATTGAAAAGTACTGGCATTACCCAAGTTTTGTTAGGAAGCTGAAATAACTCCTCAATCACTTTTTCATGTAATTCGTGATAATCAGAGACTATTCACCATATTTGTCTAATATTAATTAATAAAATCCACAAGGGATTGTCCTAAATGGATATAGAGTTTTAAATATACCTTTCTTCAAAATATCCTGAATTTGGTTTTGCACTTTGTCTCAATGTAATATTTTATCATTATATATTTGTAAAATGAGAGATAGGTCTTTTATCTTAAGTATGATTGGAAATTCTTTTTCTCTCTAAATCATAAATTCAGTCCTAATGTTTGTGAGGTCTAATTTTATATTATTATAGTTACAGTTATTTAAATTTGTACAGTTTATAGAGGAATTTACTTTCTCTCATTTTACATTGTATGATTAGACTAAAATATTTTGTTTTTTTTAAATTATAGAGTAGAACTGGTTTGATTAGGTTTAATACTGCTACGAAGGTTTGATTATTTACCAGCAGTTCGGGGATCTTAGATCTCCTATTTTTGTTTATAGCAACAAAACAATACTGTTTTTGATCTGATGCTAGTGTAACCTCAATTGAACTGGTGTTATTGTTATGTGTTTTGTTTAAAGCATGGCTTTATTCTGGCCAATATTTTAATTTGTGACTTTAGTTAATTTGTGTGGTGTGTAATTTTTCTTAAGAAAGTCAATAGATCCTATAATTTGTTTTAAATTGTCTACTCTTAGTAGTACAACAAAGTAATCGAGAAAATTGAATTGATGAAATTTAAGTTTGGGGTCAACTCAACTAAAAATTTTGGAAAAGGTAATGAATGGTGATGTGTTTCTCTGCTGAATTCTTCATTTAGCTATGATTATTTTTGTTTTAGACTTTATTATAATTGACCAAAGATCAAGAGCTACCAGAGTCTACTTATATTTCTTAATTTATCTAAAGGAGTATTATGTATTTTAGCTGATTTTGAATTCATTCATCAACCATATTGATTTGGTTTGAATTTGGTTCCTAAAAAAAAGTTTTGGTATATTGTGTTCTACATTAAACTTAGTTATTTCAGATCTAGTTAAGTATCTGAGGACTATATCTGTCAAACATTTCATTAAGTTTTATTAATATTCTATACATGATTAGAAAGGTTAAGTTGTAAATTTATTCATTTTATGCTGAAATGAAAGTGCCTTGTTTTAATGCATAGATTTCTAGTTGTAAAGTATATCTATCTCATTTCGTAACTGTATGAATTTGTTATTTGACTTCTTTGTTACATCCCATGCATAGGAATTTGAATAAAAACAGATTTGGCTCCTTTAATTGCCTTTTATTTTAACTAAGATTAAGTACATTAGGTACATAGGGAATACATTTTGGAAATTGTCTAGTTAACTGTTTTATAGAACCTATTAACTATTTTTTAGTAATAATTAGGAATATGTTTAGGGTTGCAGGAGTTCAATTGAAATATTTGGTTGAAAGACCCTGTTGAAATATTCTCTTCTCAAGACTCGGGCTACCTGATTCAGAGGTACTTATATTTGTAGGCATTGTGGGTCGTTAAGAACGGATACTTTGATTATTTAGTTGATCATGTAGCATAAAGTAATAGTAAACAATAATAAAACAAATAGAATATGAGATTGTCAAAAATTAAAATTCTTAAAATAAAATGTATAGCATAAGTAAAATTTGTTGACTTTTAAAATCATTATTTAAATAAAATTGCTTTAAAATGAATCCTTATATGACTTTTATTATTCAATATTATTCAGTTAATTTCTGAATAATTGATTTTAATTGTTAATTAATTTATAATCATTACTTTTATTTTCTTAAATATACTTTAAAAAAATACTTAACAAGGTGGAGATTATTCCCAGGCTCAATGTTAATCATTGGGGAAAAGTAGATCACCTTATGTGAGGATAAAGGAGGTTACCCTGTGGGTGAACTCTTGTAAATGTACTTATTACTGAGTTGTACAAGTCTACCAAATGATCAACCTCAGAGAAGTCCTCAGAGGAGAGCTCGTCAAAACTGGAGCAGTGGGGGATTCTGGGAATTCATGGAATAGTTACTGTTCATACAATGAAAATAGATTTATTACAAAATAATGGAATAGTTGCTAGCATAAGGTGATCAGTAATAGCAGAAACTAAATGCCTCTTAATGAACATCTTACATAGTTTGAATACTTTCAATTATAATTTTTTTTTAAATTAATTTTAAATAATCCTTTCCAAAAATAATTTTAAAATTCTGACTGACAATTTCAATTAATTACTTACCGATCACATTTTAGCTGTATACTTTGATCACATTTCCCTAGAGATATCAAGCTAATCACATTGGTACCATCATTTTGAAAAATTTTAACAGATCTTTACTGATGTTACACACATACCAGGTATGCAAGTTTAAAATGTCGTTTATTTCTTAAAATATATACACACACACACACACATACACGTGTATGTATGCTCTTAATGTCCACAGTTCTTTAAAATAATGGTACTAAATTCAATATTAAAGTTCCTTTTTTTAAAAAAACCATTGGTGTAGTTCATTAACAGCAGATTTGTTGAGGAAGACCAAAATTTAAAATCTTTATATCTGTCATTATTAGTGTTACAAAAAAAAATGCAAGGACCAAATATGAGTATAATGTATTTTTTAAACATTTATATTTCAAAAAAATTCACTGAAAATTGCATATTAAGAATGTATTTAAGAATGTGTTTAGGTTTTTCATTGCAAACCCTTAAACAAATTTTTTTTTTATTGACATCTGGTGAGGAAAAGAGAGGCAGAATGGGGTTAAGAGGGTAACTCGATACAATAAAGCTATATTATAATATTTTCCTTGCTTTTATTATTTATTATAGTATATAGAATATAATAGATTATAAATTTCATTTTATATAACATTTTTATGATTAATTCTTGTTAAGGAAGAAATGTAGCAATTTAACTAGGATTTTATCTCTTTAACCACTATATAAAATGTATTAATGGTTGTACTTTTTATGCCCATTGTTCTTTCTGGCTTTAAAATTAAATTCCATCCTTTACTCTTATGTATATTCATGTATAAATATAACAAGGAAAATCTGCTTAGTTGGGCATCTCCTGTTTGAATGATTTTATAAAACTAACTTTATACTCAACAAGTTAAAAATTTTAAACTTTATACTTAACAAGAAACAATAGACTTACCATGAACAGACATTAACAATGTATTTACCATTTCATCTTCCAGGTTGGACCGAGTCAAATTGTTGTTATTTGCCGAGCTTTCGCACATCATGTGATGGCTTCTTCAGGGCTGAAAAGATATCTGTTCATGGATAGACTATTGTTATATTTAGTGTTTTTGTTTATTTATCTCAATAGTTTGCAAAGATAAATTTTAAATAACCATTTAAGCTCTTTAATTTACATGATAAATTTGACCTTCTACTACTAGAGACATGATGAAGATAGAATACTCTAGAAGACATTTAGTATTTTCTGACAACCCAGAAGAAAAATTAAATTAGACCAAAAAAAATTTTTTTTAACCAAAATTTGTAGCCTATAAGTTTATCTAAAATAATTGAAATGTTTGGATAAATAGAAAATGAATAAGCAATAATTAAATATACACAGATCCATATTTTAGAAGTTTGTGGATCACTTCATAATAAATCCATGAAACTATTTTTAATCCAGTCAAAAACAGTAAAAATATTAAAATTATCAAGCTGATACGAGTTAAAAAATTCGAGGAAAAGTTAAACCCTAATTTTTACATTGATTTGCATGCTGGAAAATCATTTCAGTGACAGAAAAATGAAATGTAATATCAAAACTTACAGACAGATACCATCAACACTAAATAGTTAGAAAAAAGTTAATAGCATTTTTCATTTAGATGTTAAAACATTAGTTTTCAGTAAAGAAGAAAAAAAAAACTATCAGGAATACAGAATAAATTCCAGTTTCTATTAGGCTTTACCATTACCTATATAGTTACATGGAAGACATCTAAAAACTAATTAATGTAAATGCATACTTGCTCTAACAGACTGAACATAATGAGGACTTAATTGCAAAAAAGACTTTTTTTTTATATTTATATTAAACAGACTACAAGTTTAAAAGAATGGCTTTCAATTAAAAAATAAACAAATTTAAAAAACCTCCCTGCTGACTTTTTAAAGTCTAATTTGCAAATTTTTACAAGGACTAATAAATGAACTAGTAAATAGTAGTCTACATGGACTGTAAAGATCATAGGTGTGTCAGGTTAGCCATTTGGGTCTTTCATACTGGTATCAGGTTCGAGTATTACCCCAGGCAAGCTTATATTGAAAAATAAATATGGCTTAGTATTTCAGAATAAGAACCTATAGATAGACCCTCTTTCCATGAACAACCGTGGTTGAACAGATTAAAAAAAAAAAACTATAAACAACCAGATATACAGACAGTAATTAAATACTCACAGATCCAAAGTTTAGAAGAGGAGTCTGTAGACTCGTTGTCAACTTTAAGGGAACAATTGTATAAGACAACTTTTTTTAGAAAAATAGTACCTCACTTAGGACATATAATCAGTCTTCATTGTATAAAACAAAATCCAAGCAAAATTAATTCCAAAAAAGAAAATTTAAAAATCTGAAAAAGTTATATGATGAAAACTAAAGAAATAATTCTTGGGACACTTTCGTCATCATAACAGACACTGCTAAATTGCAAACCCTTTGGCTTTAGGGCTTATGAAAAAATGTGTCTATTAAATTGAAAAATTGTATGTGTATTTAATTATCACCATAAAAAAGTCAGTAGTATGATTATAAGGAATGTTTTTATTTATTTTTAAATGCTACTAACAAATAAATGAAAGCTCCAATAGTCAGATTTCTCAGAATAATTTATCTATTTAAATATATCTAAATTTATCTAGTTAAAATTCCAACAGTAGAAACAGACCATTTGCATTTACATATGGAATAGAAATAAAAAACCTTGATTTAGCTTATACTTTGTTGGAATACAAAATACTCACTAACAATTGCCAAAATACACATAAGTGAATTTTGGCTGGAGTTATAGTATTCAATTGATTACCTAAATCGAACAATATGGAGTATGGATTGTCTAATACCCACAATGTACTGGAACCCTCTACCAGACGTAATTGTTATTTAAACTAATACAAATTTGACAAGAAGCATTAAAATAATAATTTCAATTTTTTTTCATGTGTAAATCAGTTGAATCCATTACAAGAGTGAAGTTAACTGGATCCATAGGAATAAATTATTTATTTAAGCCTTATATCTATGATTTATTAAATTCTGTTGGATGAAAGTAGAGGATCACCTTAAACACTTAATGAGATAAGGGAAATTTTAATGATCTAACAAATGTAATCTGTATGAAAATTGAATATATATATATGAAACACATGTTTCTCCTTTATATAAGTTTTTAGAAGGGTTTTCATCACCGTATTGCTACTTCTTTCACTCATTGTTACTTTGTTGATGATTATGTGGTATGTATTAAAAGGATCATTACTATTAAGATTAACCAGTACCTTGTGTAATATTCCACCAAAATGTATTCGAAACAAGTTGCATACACCTGGGTTATGTAACTTTGAGATGTTCCACTTCCTACATTTCTCCTGAATCCCCCTTCTTTCATTACGTAATCTTGCTCTGATCCGTACTACCATCAAATAGTGATCAGTGTCCATATTGACTCCTCTTAACGTCCTCACGCTCATTAGTTTGGACCTGTGTGTAGTATTTATCAGGTGGTGATCAATTTAGTTGAAAGTATAAAGGATTTCCATGTCATTTTGTGTATTTTATGGCCATGTAAGAGTGTAGTTTCCGCCACTAAATTCTGAGATGATGCAAAGGTCATGGTTCTCTGACAATTTTCAATACATTCTTCATGAAGGACCAATCATTGAGTGGTATGTATGTTCCTGGCCTATCTTTTCATTGAAATCCCCTCCTAGGATTATTATTACAGATTATTATTATCCCCTTGCTCTCATTATTATTACGGCATGCATACTGAGCTCTCTATTATGTGTTATAAAACTCGTCCTTGTCCTCCTCACTTGAGATATCCCTTGGTGCATGGCAGCTAATTAGAGAATAGTTGTAGAAAGTTCTCTTGATCCGCAGAATGTATATTTGTTCATTTTTAAGCATGAATCCAATAAAATTCTGTCATATTTGCCCTTTAACAATGAAAATTATTAAAAACCAAAACTATTTGGTTTCTTGGGTTGCAGCTATAATAAATTGCATGGAATTTTTTCTCAAAGATCCCACTTCCATCGATTATCTTGGATAGCAACAATGTCACATTTATATTCGTCCATTTCATTCAGGAGGTTACGATGTCTTCTGGGCATTTATAGGGTAAAGACATTCCAAAAAGCTAGTAGGATATCCATTTGGCATTTTTTGGGCCAGTTAACACCATCTTTTTGAGGTTTTTTAATGGCCCTTGCCCTCCTATTCAAGTGGAGGGTCGGCCTCCTCAGAGCCACATGACAGGCTCATGAGACAGGTTGGTAGGCTCTAGCCTACCTCAACCGCCCCGTGCTAATCAAAGCCTGCATCACAAGGAGTCACTTGAAAACCCCTTACCTTTCTCACATCATCGTGGGGGCTGGCCGATTCTACTACTGTGCAGAGAAAAAGACTGCATAGTGTCAACCATTAACAGATACACTCAGATATACTCAGGGCATTCATTTTAAAATGACTCAAATACATTTCCTGCTTAAATGATCGATCTGAGCAAAAAATGCAAGAGGAAATTTTGGTTGTCCATCACTTTTAATTTTAGAATGTGTGGCTTGTTCTTATATTGGTGTGCGTATACACTATGCTTCAGCATTCCAAAGTAGAGGTTTGCAGATGACCCCTACTTTCACATCTTAGTTTTAGCAAGCAAAAAAAGTTATTAAAAAACCAAAATGCAGTTCCATAACATAAAAAAAAAATTCTAGGTAATTTCAAAATCATCTATTAAGAATTTGTTTCAATTTTTTAAACTCTCATTTAAACAATAAGAAATAGGAGCATATGACAACATTTTTTCATCTCCTTTTTACTTGCAGTATTATTAGTAAAGCAAGTATTTTTTTTTTTTAATAACATTGGGAAAGAGTATTTTTCCAGCTATCTTCTCAACAATAATCAATTATGAGTTATAATTGTTCACAACCTTAGACTGATGAGCTAAAAATGTTTTATTTAATTTAATACTGTATTTTGTTAAAATCAGAAGTCAGGAATTTAAGTCATTTAAAATAAAACATAAATAAAAAACTATGAGAAAAAGCAATGAAAAATAATGTGTATGAAACAAGAGAAAAATGATTCAATAATTTTTAAAAATGCACATTACTCAGCATGTACTGTGTCTTCGAAGATTCAACCTCTGGCTCACAAGTACAACTGCATTCACGAATATAGGTTATCTACTGCTCTCTTTATCTGAGCTCCAGCAATTTATCAGCAGGCTTCTAACATTCTTTCCCTCATTTGATCTGGTGTAGTGGCTGGGTGAGCATACATTTTATTTTATAATTCTCCCCATAAGACAAAATCTAACGGTTCAGATGATTGACGAAAATCTTGGGAGACCTTGCTGGCCAAGATATTGGTCTATTCCCTCTTATCCATCTATTGTTAAACATCCTGCTAACAGCTCATTTAGTTTGCAGAAAATCTGGCTTGCTAGAACGACATGTAGTCCTATTAGTAGGAGAACCTGGAAAAGGTGCATGCACTATTAGTAGGAACATTATGAAACTTAATGTCTGTTATTTTCTTTAGCTAGATTAAAAGAATTAAAGATGTAATATAGAGATTTTTTTGGATTTTTGCTTCTTCCGTCATTAAACATGGTGAAAGAAAATTTGAGTTAAACCAATTGGCTTATTTTCACTTGAGGCTGATGAATTTTTTATTTGTTTAGCCTTAATATTACAGGTAAATAAGACAGAATAGATGCTATTTTAAATCAGTACCAAAACTAAAAAGCTACTAATAAAAATGATTATGATAAAAATTTAAAGCACTTTTCTCAATATAATGACTTGTCAATAATATTATATTTAGTGTTGTCACTCAAATATTCATATATATATATTGTGGTGAATATTTTAATTATTCTTATGTATGGTGAAGCTTGCCAATAATTAAAAGTAATATAATATATGTTGATGATTGTAGAGTTTTGATCAGGTTGTAAATAAATACACCGAAATCAATATGTACTATTATATTCCTAAAGGCAAATTTTTCCATTATAGCTTATTTTCTTGAATAATTTATTTCATTCATCATAAAAATTACCAAATATTATTTAAGATTGTAGAAAGATATAATATCATTTATTTGAGATACAGTACAAACGGTCAAGACAAAAACTAACAGATGAAACATATAATTGTTAAATGTCTGCCCAAGGGAGATATAAGCCTGCAGTCGAAAGGTATAGTTTCAAAGTTGTAGTTTTTATTTATTCCCCGTAATTTAACTCTTTTAGTACATATCATGGTAATACTTATTTAGATACATAACAGGGAAAATAGATAAATTTTTATTTAGAATTTTATGAATCAATTCAGTAAATTTTCTTCTCAGAAATTCTGTAATTTTACTGCAGTAGGTTTGCTATGGGTAAAATATAATTATAAATGGTGATTATATTGGCTTGTAAGCCAAGAATGTATTCTTGCCTTCTCATTTACAAACCATCTCTTTGTCAAAAAAAAAAAACAACTTATAAAGATCAAAGGGTATGTTAAAATGACACAAATCACAGGTTGGTAGGTGTAACCATCAGATATTCTACCCTAACTAGCCTTCCTATACAAATCCACTATTCTACTCTAGTATTTATGTTCTAGTCTATTCTTCAAATATTTCTATTCTAGTTTAATACCCTAAATCAATAAAAATCTTCAGGGTTCCAGTTGGTTTAAGTAAGAGCTCCACTGGTGACTGCCATCAAAACCTGCCTTGGTCACAAGCAAAATTCAGATCCAAATTGTTTTATTTTTTCCTAGTATTCCAATATATTTTTTAGCAAAGCATTACTTTTAATCAAGGATATCATTTTATTAATTTTATATTATTTCATTATTATACAAATGTATTGCATTTATCAATTTTTTATATATAGTTTTGTTTAACCAAGATGTATAAAATATTTTCATTAAATTAATTACAATTAATCACAATATTTTTGTAAATTATGTAAATTTGATTGTTAAATAGCAATTTTTCTTTTATTATTTTTTTTTTTTTGTTTGAATATACAGATTTATAATTTCTTATATATTTGGATCCTCTGTTATTCTTCAGGGCCCCAGAACAAAGTTTCTTTTCGATTTATATAAGAACTTCACTGATGATTAGTACTTGCCTTTCATATATTATTGTTTTTTTAGTTTATTGCTTATAAACTATTTATTTATTTTATCTAATTAATTATATCTAATTAGGAGTATTTGAATAATTAAAAATTAAAATGCTGAAAGATATTAAATTTTATTTT